>CAUYQG010216336.1:0-35072 GCA_963574415.1 Tarsius wallacei | reverse complement strand
TCTCTCTCTCTCTCTCTCTCTCACACACACACACACACACACACACACACACACACACACACACACACTCTCACTCACTCACTCACAATCTCTTGGAGTAGTGGCTTCATGGGCTGGGCATAACCAGCTCTTTCACAGTTTCTGGATCCTTCCACACACCAGGGGCCCAGTTGTTGTTTCTCAGGATCTGTTCCTTTTCCAGTTGGCCCCCGTCCCTTCATTCATTCACCTATTCATTCTGCAAGTGCTTTCTCAGTGCTCACAGTGGACCAGGCCCTGTGGACCCCACGGGCAGACCATGAGTAAAGCCAGATGGGCCCCTGCCTTTGAGAAGCACTTGACCCAGAAGAGAGACACTGAAGAGACAAAAACCAACACATGATACGAGGAGCATTAGTAATCTGAAGGGAAAGAACAGATGGCTGGAAGGAGAGCTCGATTAGAACCCAACAGTCATGTGCACGTAAAATGTGCCAGGCCTTTGTACGGACCCGGTACATGCCTTAGCCCACATGATCCTGACAGTAGGTGTTATTCTAACCCCACTTTGTACAGTTGAGAGAGCTCAGACAGGAAAGGTGAAGCCACTCATCCAAAGTCAATGATAACAAGACAGCAAATAAGCAGTGGTGATAAGATCTAACCCAGAGCTCATACTCTTAATGGCTGTGCTATACAGCATGAACCCGTCGGAGAGGGCCCATTAAGACCCAGTTCTCAAATCCCCTCCACACACATGCCAGTTACAGCCTGCACAATGCAGAAGGCAGTGGGCCCATCCTGACAGTCACCTGAACACCACACTACTTTTATCCACGTATCAGAATGCACCATTGACTTCACCAAGATGGCAGTCTCCAAGCCAAACTCTCAGCTTGTTCTTCCACTTGGATGACTTGGATGTCAACTTCAGACATTCAGCCTTTGCCCTGATGGGCTTCAAGGTGGCTGGAGAGACTCTCTAAACCAATGTGAGTGGGGCCAGTAGTTTCCCAACAAGGCTTGCTTGAGACCTGGCTCCTGGTCTCACCAGTGGGACCAGGGTTGCGGCAATAAAGACCTTGGTATGTGAGAAATAGTGACCCCAGTCTTTCCCCAAGGCCACCCCATCAGGGCTCATGAGACCCTGATAAGAATTTAGAGCTGATCAGCCCAAACCTCTTATGGTAATAATGTAGAAAGCGAGGCTCAGGGAGGACACACAGAGAGTCCCAAAATCCCTATGGGAAGGAACTCAGTGGAGTCCACCCTAAAGGCAGGTCATAGGTCCCTGCATCACACTGGACCCCAGGAGAGGAGGCACTGGCTGGACCCACGTGGGGTTAGAAGCAAGAGTCTCACCTTCATTTCTAACATAGGAGGTGAGGAGGGACAGAGTGGCTCGAGCCCCCGGGGTGGTGAGAGACCTTCAGGGCCCAGATGAAGGACACTTGGGCTCCAGGGGCAGCACAGACTTGCCCTCCGAAAAATGACCCAAGCTGTCAAGGGGTGACAGCTGCTGCCCCTCCTTCTGAACGCTCCTCACGGGACCCCACTGGTGACTGTTTTCTTGGAACACTATGTCCAGGCTGTGAGTCTTGGCTCAAGCAATCTACCCTGGCAAATCTCCATCTGCCTGTTTAATAATGTACAGCCAATCGGCCATTAACTGCAGATTAAAAAAAAAAAAGGTTGGTTGTTGCTGCTGTTGTTGGTTTTCGGTCTTTTTCTTCCGGGTACTTGGTGGCGGTGGTGAAAAACAAATCTTCTCTGGCCAGCGTCCAGGGCAACCACAATCTGCCCTGGCTGGAGGATCCTGGCAGAGTCTACCTGCCTTTACCCACCCCTCTCCTGCCCCACCAAGCCCAGGCACCAAAGTGCCCGCTCCCACCTCCACATTCCTGGCGACACCTTGGGCCGGCTACCTGAGGGGAGCCACAGGGAGGCCCGGGAGGGCTGCAAAGAGGAAGTGGGATGTGCCAGCAGGAGCAGAAGGGTGGCAGAGGGAGCCCAGCTCTACACAGGGCCAGTGCTCCCCAGGAATTCCACTGATGTGGCCCACAGGTGTGAGGAGCTAAGTCAAGAGCCAGGTGGCCAGCTGCCCCTCAGTCCCTCTCCTGGGCTTTCGCTCTCCATTCCATGTGAGAGTCTGGACCTGCAGTCAGATAGGGGAAGTTCAAAAGCAAAGGCTCAGGGAAGCAGTCAGGGCCTGGAAGGGAAACACTGGCTCTACAGGAAGATGCTCGGCACACAGAAGGTCCCAGGCGATCTGCAGCACCTGCCAGATCTTCCTCACCTCTCCAGCCTGGCGAGGCACAACTACCCCCCACACACGAGCAAGGCAGTGCCACGGGTGGCAAGAGCTACCAGGCACCAGGGGCTGGGGTCCTGTGGTTCCCTAATGACCCTGGGCCAGTACCACGCCCTCTCTATGCCTCCACCTGCCTGCTTGCTAGGTCACAAGCAAATTAGCTGGGGTCCCCTATCCTGCCTGAGAATCGTGGCCAGAAAGGGGCTGCCAAGGCCAGATGCAGGGCACCCACAGGAGCCCATAATGGTGATGATGACAATGTGTCTTAGCTCCTTGTTGTCACTTGCCCAAGGTCACAGGCTCATGAATGATGGAGGCAAGACTTAGACGCAGGCTGTGACCTCAGGGGTCTTCACCATGCTGCCTTAGAGACTCTATTCACAGGAGTGGCCCAGGCCCCGCTGCCAGGAGCCCCGGGCAGCCCTTCATGCCTGCCTGCACATCTGAGACTATGTCCCCTCCTCCCACCATCCAGCCTCCCAGCTTCCCCTCACACTTGGGTGGGGTCATCAGCCTCCCCTATCCTTTACTTCCCTTTTGTTCCCTAGACCCCGGGGGCTTTCGGCTTTCCCTTCCCCCCCAGGCCAGAGACACACGCAGCCACAGCCACACAATCATGCACACCTACACATTTACTCATACACACACACACGCGCGTGCACACATGCACATGGTGCGCTCATGCACCACACGCTGTACAGGTACTTAAACTCATGCACACAATGTGTGCACCCACAGGCACAGAGACGCAGGCACACAAACACACATCACACTCCATGCACACCTACTCCCACACATTAAGGCCCCGAAAATCCTCACTAGCAGACGCTCACCCCACATGGGCGCATGCCCCCATGTACACACTCCCGTGCATGCACTCGCATACACAAACACAAGGCATACAGGCACACTCATGAGCTCTAGCCAAGGGCGGCTGGGCGCAGGCACCCACGGGCTGTCTGGGCAGGCAGAGCTGGACAGGTGTCCACCATTCCCCCGGGGGTTATTCTGAAGGCGAGAAAGCTGCTGGCTAATAATACTGCAGCGCATTCCTGGCTCGAGATAAGCGGGCCCAAGCATCCTCGGCACATTCCAGCCTTGGTGTCTCACTCCTGTGGATTCCACGCCCCCAGCGCCGTCCTGAGGAACCGCAGAAGCCGGCGCCACCGGCAGGCACAGGCGCCTTGGCCAGGGGCCGGCCACTTTCCCTTCCAGTCTGCCTCCCCCTCTCCAAGGACCCCAGGCCCATGTGGACCTGTTTCTCCTCATCTAACCAGGGAAGGAGAGGGCAGGTCTGTGTTCATCCTGGGAAGTGGACCCAGTGATAAGCCATCCTCACTCACATTCCCATCCACCCTTGTCCCTCCAAGCTAGGCCAGCACTCACCACCATGTTGCCCTGAGCACCAAATACTCAGTGCCTGGGCAAAGCCTGGAACGGGAGGCTATGGAGCCCCTCCTGGAGGCCGGTTCAGCATCTTATCTCATCGGCATTGTGGTTATTTGCCAGGTGAGGGGACTGAAGCTCACTCAGACTACATGGCTACAGAGTCAGAAACCCGGACCCTGAGCCCAGTCTTCCAACTCCAAAGTCACAGCTCTTCCCCCGACCTCAAACAATCCTCCTCCTGGCCAACTCCTGGAATCACATCTTTTCAGTGCCATTGGGTAGATCAGGGACAGTGCTCTCTCGGGGAAAAATGTGTGTTTATTACAGGTTCAGAAACAAGAACTCTCGCACACATGCACACACAAAAGAGCATGCTCCCCCAAAGCGTCAGGCATTCGGGGGCTGTGCTGGGGCCTCTGCAACTGCCTTAAGCTGGAAGGGGTGTTCCTGAAACAGGGGACAGGAGGACGTGAGCCCCTCATTCCCCTGAGTCCCAGAGGGCACTGGAGGAAACAGGAGCCGTAAAGATGGAAACAGGGTCTCCCTCACCCGTGGGGCCAAGAGGGAGGGCTCTTGAATTCTGGGGTTCGGGTCGGGATGAAGGGCTGAACTTAGGAACAAGGCAGGTCCCTGGGGATGACATGAACATAGAGTCCTGAGGGTACAGGAGAAGGGGTGGGGGGCAACAGGGCCAGGAGGAGTCAGGCAGAGATATAAAGACAGGAGCAGGGTCTGAGTGGCCCAGAGAACAAGGTGGCAGGAAGAAAATGGAGATGCCGCTGCCATGCCGAGGGGCAGGGCTGGCACAGCCTGTGGGACCCGGAAGATCAAGGAGCAGCCCACATCTCGGCCTCACTCCCTGCAGCCCAAGCAGCGTTTTAGGGCTGTGGTTCTAACATCTGCATGTACGCACACTCACACACACTCACTCACAAGCTCACACACACATACATACACATACAGACACATACACTTATTCACACACACATGCATACACACACATACTCATACACACACTCACACTTTCACAAACAGGCATACACACACTCACACATTCTCACACGCATACACTCTCACGTGCACTCACACACATTCACATAAACTCACACACATACACACTCACACACTCACACACTCACATATACACTCACACACACTCTCATACACACTCACATGCATACGCATCCAAACACATATACACACACATAAGGTCACACACACACTCATACACTCACTCACACTCTCACACACACTCCCACACATACACACACACATATACACACTCTCATATACACACATATTCACAATCACACTCAAACACATTCACACACACACTCACCCCTAAATCTCAAGTGTCCCTGGACCACTTAGCCCCTGAGGTCTGGAGCTGTCTTGGGCATGCCTCAAACAAGATCACAGAGAAAGGCTGTGGCTTCCCCAAAGATGCCCTGGATCTCAGGAAGACAGCCAGGAAGAGAACCCAAGTGGCCCTCAGCCTCAGTATCCCAGAAAGCAAGGAGACCAGCCAGCAGAACCGAGGCATAAGACCTTCTCAGCAGAGGGAGGAGAGGAAGGAAGCAGCCTGGGGACTCTGAGCGTGATGTTCTCAGCCCCAAGGAGACAGACTCAGGGAGGGCCAGTGTAGTGTCCCAAGCTGGAGAGCAGTTCAGAGAGGGCAGGACCTTGGCTAGCAATGAAACACAGCCAGGGGTATGGGGAGCGGGACCACAGTGGAGAGGGGTGTGTTCCCACAAGGCCACCCTCAGGCTGGCCTGCACCACCCAGTAAGGCAGCTGTGCTTCCCAGAGCCCAGTGACCCCTTGGCCAGCCCCTTCTGAGCAAGCCAGGCAGCCTTACATGGACATCTCGGGGACATGGCATTTATAGGATGAGGCATCCAGGAAGACAGCCGCGGACCAGCCCCCACCAGTCCAACTTCACCCCAAGGTGCCGCTCTCCTCCCACTGTCTCTCGGCACACACACCCAGCCCTCCAGGGCCCCCTGGGAACAGGGTGGTAGGACTGACAGGTCAAGGTTTCTGATTCTCCAGGTGGGAATCCCGGAGGGAAGGGGAGGAGAGGAAGAGAGGAAGAAAAACCAGAAACTAGGAACCCATCGAAAAAGTGGGCAAGTATCCCCAGTTGATGGTTAAAAGACAAGGCAATATGTATGCCCATGCATGATCACTACATAAATAGACAGAGAGGCTAGATAGAGCACAGCCTCCAAGCTCATCTTGCCTGCCCGAAACCAACCAAAACGAGCTATTTCTGAGATAATCAGAGAAAGATGAACACACATGGGGTAGGTAGTAGCTGATCTTAAGAAAATATTATTAGTAGCTGGGGGCTGTAGTTCATGCCTGTAATCCCAGCACTTTGGGAGGTGGAGGTAAGAAGATTGCCTGAGCCAGGGGTTCGAGACCAGCCTGGGAAACTTGGCGAGACCTCATCTCTACTATAAATCAATAAAATACATTTTTTAAAAAAGAAAGAAATTATTATTAGTTGCCTTAACTGTGATAATGGTATTATGGTAATATCAAAATAAAAAGTCCTTATCTGTTCATGATACATACTGAAGTATTTAAAATGAAATGATATAATGTCTGGGAATTGCTTGAAACACTCCAGGAAAAAAAAAGGAGAGGAGGAGTGAGGGGGAACAAATAAACAAAAACAGCAAAAAGCCGATCGTTGTTGAAGCAGAGGGCAGGTACAAAGGAGTTCATTATACTATTCTTGCTACTTCTGGATGGGCTTTAAATCTCCCATGGCAAAGAATTCACACACACACACCAAAAACACATTAGGAGGGGAAGTTCGTCTGATCCCATGTTTCCTAAAGTGTGACATTCAAGATGATTTTAGTTGGAAACCTAGCTTGACAATTTCATTTCAATATTTATATATTTAGAAAAATTAAAAATCTACCCTACAGATCAAGCCCATAAATCCCATCAAGATTGAAAAAGCAAGTTGTTTTTAATGAAGTGAGTGACAGAATGGGATGGTGACAACTGACATGGTCACATGGGAAAGGAGAACGCATGCCTGACAGCAGCCTGGAAACAGAGAGCTCACCCAACCACCCGTGGGGAGGACACACAGTCCCATATGGGAGTCACCCATTCTCCACTCAAACCCTCGTCCACATCCTGAACACGCAGATACACAGCTACACCTGAGACATCAGCCACAGAGGAAGGCAGGCTATCGGTGGGTGGCCAGCTTGGATGGAGAGTGACAATGGCAAATAATAATGACAACAGCAGTGGCCGCTTGCAAGAGCAGCTCTGGCCTGGCTCTTTACTTCCATCTTCTCTGATATCCACACAGTCCTCAGGGGTAGACCTCAGCATGTCCATTTTACAGATGGGTAAAGTGTGACTGACAGATAAGTGACTTTCTCAAGACCTCAAGGCCAGTGGGTGGCAGAGCTGGGATTTGAACCCACGTCTCTCTGACACCCACGCCTCACTTTTTGGACCTCCCCAACAGGCAGGCAGGCAGGCAGGAACCTGGGGCCCAACAGAGAGCTGAAGCAATGAAAGAGTTGGAAAGGAAGGCAAGAGTGATGTGAGGGGGAGGAAGGAAGAGAAGGCGGGAAGGCCCGGGCTGCATGACAGGTTTGGGGAACCTGAACAGTTGTCACCCAGAACTCAGCAGGAAGGGAAAGACAGCAGCACGCTGAATGAAGGTTAGACCAGGAGGAGGACTGGAAGATAGTGGGAACGGAAGGCTGCAAGCCTCAGTCAAAATTTCGCATCACAGCTCTGTGCTTTGGGCTGGAACTGCACCAACTCGGTATGGTAACGTACGGTGTTCCCTGCCTCCTGAAAACTCTACTATGTGGTCTAAAAGAGTGTGGTTAATAAGATGGGGAAATGGGTGTTATTTCCCGAAATGGGAGGTTCACAGGGGAAACAGCAATACAAGGTCCATTCACTGTCCACCCAGAGCCCGAAACAGGCCTGAAGACAGAGGGGCGAGCATGGTGTCCTGGAGGGGTCCACCTGCTTGCCCAGGTTTCTAACCGCACACTCTAGGAAACTGGGGGTGGAAGGGGAGGGAAACAGCCTTCTTCCACAAAGCTCTCAGCACCTGGGAGATTCCCGCCAGCCTTCCTGGCAGCCAGGCCCTGTGTCCTGGGATGAGATAGGCTGAAGGAACCCTGGGGAGGGGGGCCACTGGGACAGCTAGAGCACAGGGGTCCTGGCTCCACTCACTCCTTAGCTGTGTGATGCAGGGCGTGCAGCCTGACCTCTCTGAGTCTCAGTTTCCCCATCTCCCCCCCTCATCCTTTCTGTTCCCACTAAAACTGAAACAAAAATAACAGCAACTTCCTCATGGGCTGTTTTAAGAAGTTATTGACACAACCCCTATGAAGGGCTTAGCTTGGAACCTAGTGCCTAATGGCTTAATCAATCATAACCACTATTTGGTTCCTCTTATGACTACAGATGACCCTACCCGAGATCCACACTCGGGCCCTTTGGCATTCAAGGTTCTGATGAGACAGGACGGAAGAAAGCGCCTGGGTGGGCAGCAGCCGCAGGACACAAGAGGCAGCTGGACGCCTCTGAGGGTGGAGGGCGAGAGGGGTAAGTGGGGGCCTCGGCCACAGCCTCTCCAGGAATGCAGCCTGGGCCGGGAGGGCGGGAGGTGAGGGGAGATGCCTCGCCGCTGAGGTCAGGCCCTATTCAGAGCTGGCAGAGTGTTTATCATCATCCTCATGTGTGAGGGGAGGTGGGAGGAGGGGGGAGCAGTGCCGAAGGCCTGGGAGGAACTCTCTGGAGGGCCACCTCACCCCCACCCACCCTTGCGTGGCACTTGGGGTCCTGGGAGTCCCACCAGTCCCTCCACTGTGAGTGGGGGACAAGGGGAGTGTCCCCTACTCCTCGCCCCTGCCAGGGACAAGGTGTCCACCCCGCAGTGTGCACCATTTACAAAGCTCTTCACAGCAAGCTAGGCATTGTCTTCAGCCTACAGATGAGGAAACTGAGGCTGGAGTGGTCAAGCTTGCTGCCCAAGGATGTTCACTGATACTAGTCCCATCTCCTGGTCCCCACCCTCCAGACTGGGCTCCCACGGATGGTTGCAGGGAAGGGGGCGTATGAGAACAGATGTCTTAAGGGACACGGGTGGTTCGCACTGTTTTTCTCGGGTCAGTGCCAGGCAGCTGGGACCCCAGGACTCTCCCTCCTGACCCGTCCCTCTAGGTACTCACCCCACCGGTGCAAAGGCTCGGCCCTCCCCTGCCCAACACAAGCATTCCTACCCTTGAGATCCCAGCTAAGGGAGTCCCAGTTGCTCCTTCAGTCCCCTGGCCTCGCTTCCTTGGCCCCACCACCAGAAGGTGCAGCCTTAGAATGACCTCAATACCCACTAGCTCCAGCTCAGCCTGTTTCCTCCTTGGTTTCAAGAAGATGAAGAAAATCACCTGGTTATCCTCAGTAACGGTGTCTGGTAGCCATTCCTTTACTGAAGCTTGAACCATCCTGGCCTCAGTTTTCCCTCACGGAAAAAAGGAAAACAACTGATACACAGGAAAATAGTAGGATGTCAAGTCCCCATCAGCAAGCAAAGTCTCCGGGATATATTTGGGGTTTTCCGCTTACATGAAGGCTTTAGTCTCCCTAGATTCCATAGCTCTTTCCCAAATCCTGGGAAGTCAGGCTGCTCCCACTCCCTCCCTCCTCCTTCAGCAACCTATAGAACTTTGGGGAACTCTGCCCAGTTAGGGAATCTTGCTCAGTGGCTTTGGCCCCTTTGCTGGTTCAAATGCCAGAAGGTCTCCCTGAACCTCCAATACCTCAGGATACTACACACACACACACACACACACACACACACACACACACACACACACGCGCGTCCTGCAGCCACAATTCCTTCCTGGGCTCTGTGGTTAACCCACTTTGGTCTCTCTGATTACCCTCTTCCAAACTGATCAAATCAGAGAGAGGGCACACTTTGGCCAACACCACCTTAGCCTCTGCCAGAAGACAAGGAGACCCCAGGTGTGTCCCCAGAAGGAATGAAAACTCCAGGTTGGGGTATCCCTTCCAAGTCCTGGAAGCACCTGAAACCAAACCCTGTGGAGAAGCACGCCCACTCTGGCTTTAAAGGCAGATTTAAAAATCCTCCTGATCCCCCACCCACCAGAGAACAACAATTCACCCATCTTACAAATGGAAGGAGGGGTTTGCCCAACCCCTCACAGAGAGCAGGAACCAAAGGTCAAATCTGAAAACTAAAGATGCCTGGACCAGAATGACATACTTTCATCCCAAATCAGCCCAATGGGACTCCTGCATTCTCCATCCAACCCACCCATGTAGGCATATCAAAAGACTTTCACACCTCCTAGAGAATAACTGTGGGTGGGTGCGATGGTTAGTTCTCTGTGTCAACTTGACCAGGCTATAGTACCCAGTAACTTAATCAAACACTGATCTAGGTGTGTGAAGGTATTCTACAGATGTGGTTAAGACTTACAGTCAGTGACCTTAAGCAAAGGAGGTCACCTTCAATAATGTGGGTGGGTCTCATCCAACCAGTTTTTACATGCAAAAACTGAGGTTTCCTGGAAAAGAAGAGATTCTGCCTCAAGAACCCACAACGTCAACACTTGCCTGAGCTTCTAGCCTACCACCTCCCGTACACACTTCACACACACCAGGGCCCACAAGTGTGCAAGCCAATCCCTGACAATGAATGTCCAAATAAATATGTCCTGTGGGTTCTGTTTCTCTGGAGAACTCTAGCTGATACAGTGAGAAGATAAGAGAAGACAAGAACTGTGGCAAAGAGCCAAGGTAGAGCGCTCCCATTGGCCATGACTGGGTCAATTTGATCAAAGACCAAAAAAAAGGTGGCATTGGATTATGATCCATAAAATTAATGTGTAGGTGTCCACAATGACATAAATAATTGAACTTTAAAATAGGGGACAAGGGACAGTTCTTTACAGCAGAATTCAAGTGAATAGGTGTAGAAGGAGTGATAAAAATAGAAAGCCAAACAAACTCAATTTGAGGGGCGTCCTTCAAAATAACTGGCCAGCACTCTTCAAAAGTTCCAAAATCGTCAGAAACAGAGGCAGAGAAACAGTCCCAGATAGGAGGAGACTCAAGAGACAAGACGACTAAATGCAACGTGGGACTCTTGAATCAGATCCGATTACAAAAGTGTAGCAGTAGGGACCCTGGCCAGATTGTACTACGATCTGTAGCCTAGCTAATTGCATCAGATCAATGTGAATGCCCTGGTTTTGATAACTATACAAGGGTTCCATAAGATGTCAACATTAGGGGGAGCTGGGTAAAGGGGATATGGAAATTTTCTGTACCATTTTCACCAATTTTCTGTAAGTTTAATTATCTCACAATAAGAGGCAAAAACAAATCCAAACAAACTAACAAAAAACTTGGGTCCTAAGGAGGACACAGATCAGGGTCAGAATGAAAGCCAGAAGAGAGTTAAAGAATTAAGCCCTTTAAGAGGAAGAGGAGTTCGACATGGGAGGGTCCCCAGATGCCCCAGGGACTCAGACAAGGGATGCTCAGACTACCAGCTCAGAAGAAGAAGGCGGGTCACCCAGAGCGCACCACAAGCAGACTGACCCAAGGACAGTGGCACAGGTGTTCAGCTCCAGGTCATCCCCAGAGAGAGCCAGACTCGGCCACTCACAACAATAACCACAATGCCACCACCACCATACCACAGTGTCACAAATCCCTGGCTACCATGAGCCAGGAGCTGCAAAGCGCTTCCCTCTCCCAGCTTGTTTAATCCTCACCACAACCCTGCAGGCAGAACTCATGACCCAGCTTATAGATGAGGAAACTGAGAACCAGGGCACTTCAGAAAATGACCCAAGGCCACTTAGCTGGGGCCTGGGGTGGGGGGCGGGGAGGAGTGGGAGACGTGGGTGTATATTTCAAAATAGCTAGAGGAGAATAATTCAAATGTTTCCAGCATAAAGAAAAGACAAATACTTGAGGTGTCAGATATCCCAGCTACATTGATTTGATATTTACAAATTATATGACTGCGTTAAATGATCACATGCACCCTGAGAATATGTACATCCATTATGCATCAAATAAAAAAAATTTTTTTTAAAGAATCAGTTCTGACTCCCCGACCCCCAAATCACAGAACAAAAGACACCTTGACTCCCCCAGTCCAACCCTCCTCCTCCATGACACAAGATGGCTGCAGAGAGCTCACCACCTCACAAGATAGCCCAGTCCAGAGGGGACCCTTGAACTGTCCTCCCCAGAGGTTCAGGAGGCCTCAGTAAAGCAGAACACGACGAGCCAATCTGCACTCACTTCTTCCACCCAACTTGACTGCAGCCTCTGTCCTGAGACTATTCGCAGAGGAGTAATAATAATTGCTGGTATCCACTGCTCTGAGCACTTTGTATGCATTGACACACTTAATTCTTACAATAATCTTTTGAGGCAGGAGGAATGCTTATGACCATTACAGATCAAGAACTCAAGTCACAAAGAGGCTTACCCAACATCAGAGATGGTGAGCGTGGAAGAAGAAAATCAGGCTTGGGGATCAGCTCAGATCCTCTCCTCAGCCCTCTCCCTTAGCCCGGGTTCAAGTCCCGGTCATTACTGGCCATATGGGCACACTGCTCAGCATCTGAGCCTGCTCCCCTCTCTGTGCCCTGGCAAGTATACTCATACCTCTCTGGTAGTGGCGCTATGAGGATTAGATTAAATAGATCCTGTGTGTGCAAGGATACAGGAGCCTGGAAGCTGGGTGCCGATAAGGGATTCGAACCAGGGTGAGTTCCGTGTGCAGGAGAGGGCAGCAGAGCTTGCTGCTCCTCCAACCACGTGTGACCCACAACGTGACCCATGACTGACCTTCCTCCCCTGCTTCCTCGAACAGAACCCGGTCTGAACCCAGACACCTCTGGACACCCTCGCTTGGGTGCCCCAGGCCATCGCCAAAGGAAACAGGCTGGGGGTTAATCTGTGACTCGCTCTGTGTTCCACAATGTGGCCAGGACACACACACCCGCCCCTCTCCTCCTAATGGCCCCCCGCTAACATCCCACCCGCCTGCTCGCTGTGGGGGGCATTAGCCAAGTCACTCATCAGCCAGGGGCCAGAACCCCTACAGAGAGGGAGCAGGAAATGGGGGGGTGGCAGAGCAGGGGGAGCCTCACGGGTACTCAGCAGAGCAAGGAGAAAGAACTGCCAGAGGGGAGGACATAGGGCCACGGGGTGTCTGCAAGCTGAGGAATCAATGGGGGCAGAGCAAGGGAACACGGAACACAGGCCAGTCCTTCTGCGGGGAGCTCTGGCCTGCTGGCTGGTGGATTTCTGGGGCATTAGCTGTTTGTTATTTCTGGGGCACTTAGCTTGTTATTATCCTAGGATCTCGGAAGAATAGAACAAGAGTTATCTATTGAGCAAGAGCCTATCACATGCCAGGATTTTACCTACATTTTCTCTAATCCTCACACCAACCTTGCAAGGTCAGCATGGTATCAGGAAGATATCAATGTCACCATTTTTACACAATTGAGGAAATCCAATGTTGGAGGGTGAGTGACTTGCCCGATATAACACATCTCGCGTAAAAGGCAAAGTCAGGGCCAACCTGACCCCAAGGTCGGAGGGGCTCCAGCTACACCATACCACCTTTCATGCCACCCAGGTTCTGGAAACGGTTTAGGTCAGTCAGTGGCTTGGAGGCTCAGAGGGCTACGTCTTGACCTCCCGGGAGAGCCCAGCAGGAAAGAACACTGGATTCTCAGCATCTCAACAAGTTCTCTCAGCCAGAGGCTGTGTCCCAGGAAGCAGGGGGCTGCAAATCCCCACTGCCAGGCTCACCATGCCCCCAGGGGGAAGAGGGGACACCAGCAAAGGCCTCACTCTTCCCGCTTAGCTGGCCACAGCAGGCAGGGCAGACCCCCAAGCCAAAAGGAAGAGGCAGCCATGGACCATGGGTCCCTTCTCAAACTGCACGGGGCCACCCCCTCCCCTCCCTAGGTCCCTCACATGCTTAGTGGGACCCCACCAGCCTTTGTTCCCTCCGCCATATTTCATCATCTGTCCTGTTGTGCCAGACTCCAGAAATTTTCCTCTCCTTTCTCCTGCTCAATTCTCCATCTCCCATTTGCCCTTCCACTGCTCCGGGTTCCTACCCTCCCCCTTTCTAACTCCTTCAGTCTCTCAGATGCAGCAAACCCCTGTGTGATGTTTACACAGCCCCAGAGTCCGAAACGCTGAAAAATATGAGACCTTTGGGGAGCCACATTCCAGGAAAACGAGAAGCCAGTCACAGCTCAGTGTCACTTTCTCCCCCAGTCTTGCCCCTCCCTGCTGGTGGGGAGTGGGATGTGTGTATCTGTGTGTGTCTGTGTGTGTGTGTGTGTGTGTGTGAGAGAGAGAGAGAGAGAGAGAGGGAGAGAGAGAGAGAGAGAGAGGGAGAGAGAGAGAGAGAGAGAAAGGAACCAAGCCTATTTATTAACCCCTGAACATTTGCCCTATACTGTATTAATTCAGAGAGAACTTTAAGAAGATTGGGGTTGGAGGAGTTAAAGCTTCTTGGAAATTTTTTATAAAGCACACAGGAAATAGCCTCCCCCTCCAAGAACCATACTTGACCCCCACCCCAGACAAATCCAAAGTCAGGAGAACACAGAGACCAGAGGAAGCAGCAACTTCCTCGAGGCCGGCATCCAGTAGAGTTGAAGAAGCATTTCTGGGGGCAAACACAGGTTATTCAGGTGCTGTCAGAGAACCCCAGCATCAGAATTACTGGGGACATCAGAAAATAATGCAGATTCCTAGGTCCAATCCCAGGCCCACTGAGCCAAACTGGACAGGACAGGATTAAGCTTAACAGGCTCACCGGGGGATGGTGAAGCCCACGGACATTGAATAGTGACCCATGGCTCTTCTCCTTAGTGATAAAGGAGTCAGAAAATAATGAAGTCACAGCCGTGGAGTGTAGAGACCAGGCAGGAGCAGGAGAGGTCCTCTGCTGCAGTAAAATCCATCAGACCTTAGAGCCAGACACTCAGACCTGACCTGGAGACCCATGCCACTGCCTGCTAGCTGCAGGACTAGTGTAAGGCATTTCATTTCAGTGTCTCATTTGACAGTGCAGACAATCACAACAGCTTTGTGTGTGGTGTTTCAAAGATTAAATGACACAAGTAGCAAGTAGCCACCAGGCAAAGGATACTCAATAAATAGCGGCTACCAACAAAGCTATTATGATGAAAACCCCTGTAATAATAAGGAAAAAGTAAATTCTTTGGAAGATCAATAAAATTAACAAGCTGTTAGCTAGACTGGCCAAGAAAATGAGAAAGAAGATCCAAATTACCAGAATCAGAAATGAAAGAGAGGACATTACTAATAGACTTATAGAAATAAAAAGAATTATGAAGAAATACTATGAATAAATTAGATAACTAAGAACGACAAATTCTTAGAAAGATATAAACTACTAAAGCTGACTGAAGAAAAAATAAAAATCTGAATAGACCTTTAATAAATAAGAAAATTAAATTAGCAATCAAAAAACTATCCACAGCCTGGCATGATGGCTCACGCCTGTAATCCCAGCAATTTGGGAAGTGGAGGCAAGAGGACTGTCCGAGCTCAGGGGTTCAAGACCAGCCTGAGCAACATGGCAAGACCTCATCTCTACAATAAATAAATAAATAAAATTAGCCGGGCGTGGTGGCACATGCCCGTGGTTCCAGCTACTTGGAAGGCTGAAGTGGAAGGACTACCTAAGCCCAGCAGGCGGAGGCTGTAGTGGCCATGAGC
Organism: Tarsius wallacei; assembly: GCA_963574415.1. Classification (NCBI taxonomy): domain Eukaryota; kingdom Metazoa; phylum Chordata; class Mammalia; order Primates; family Tarsiidae; genus Tarsius; species Tarsius wallacei. The sequence goes on along the minus strand of CAUYQG010216336.1, from coordinate 19,571 downwards.
ATGCCATTGCGCTCCAGCCTGGGTGACAGAGTGAGACTACAACTCAGATAAACAAATAAGAATCAATATCAGTTCTTTACAAACTTTTCCCAAAAATGGAGGAGCAACAGACACTTTCCAATTCATTTTATGAGGCCAAAACCAGACAAAGACATTTAGATAAAGAAATAAAGGATAGGTCAGGTGTGGTGGCTCATGCCTATAATCCCAGCACTTTGGGAGGCTGAGGTGAGAGGATTGCCTGAACCCACAGGTTCAAGACCAGCCTGGGCAACTTGGCTAGGCCTCATCTCTACAATAAATAAATTAGCCAGGCATGGTGGTGCGTTCCCGTAATTCCAGCTACTTGGAAGGCTGAGGTGGAAGGACCAGCCTGGGAGACAGAGTGAGACTCCGACAGGAAGGAAGGAAGGAAGGAAGGAAAGAAGGAAGGAAGGGAGGGAGGGAGGGAGGGAAGGGAGAGAGAAAGTGAGAGAAAGAAAAGAAAGAGAGAAAGAGAGGATAAAGAAAAATACAGACTTATGATTAGAGATGTAAAAATCTTCAATACAAAAATATATAGGAAGAAGAAGAATACACCATGACCAAATGGGATTTATCCCAGGAATGCAAATGCTTTAACATTTGAAAGTCAACTACTATAATATACTATATCAATAGAATAAAAAGATAAAAACCACAAGACTATTTTATTTTATTTTATTTTGAGTTGGAGTCTCACTCAGTCACCTAGACTGGAGTGCAGTGGCCGCTCCCAGCCACCGCAGCCTCAACCTGCTGGGCTCCGGCGATCCTTTCGCCTCAGCCTTCCAAGTAGCTGGAACCACAGGTGCACACTACCACGTCTGGCTAATTTTTTTGATTTACTGTAGAGATGAGGTTTCGCCAAGTTGCCCAGGCAGGTCTCGAACCCTCAGGCTCAGGCAATTCACTCACCTCGGCCTCCCAAAGCGCGGGATTACAGGCTGAGCCACCGAGCCCGGCCCACAAGACCATTTTAAAAATAATTTGAAAAAAATTTCATGATTTAAAAAACCGTCAACAAACTAGGAACAGAAGGAAACTTCCTCAGCCTGATAAAAGGCATCTATGAAAAAAACCACAGCTAACACAATGCTTAGAGCAATGAAAGACTGGATATCTGCTCCCTAATGTCAGGAAAGAGACAAGGATTTCTGTTCTTACCACTTCTAGTCAAAATTGTACTAGAGGTTCTAGTCAGGACAATCAGGGAGAAAGAAAAAGAAAAAGTGAAAAAAAGAAGGAAACAAAAGTAGCCAGGTTGGAAAGGAAGAGGTAAAACTATATCCACAGATGACATCATCTTGTATGTAGAAGATCCTAAGAAATCCATTGAAAAACTATTGGAACTAATAAATGAGTTCATCAAGGTTGCAGGATAAATCATTAATATATAAACATCAATTGTATTTCTATACATTGGCAATGAACAATCTGGAAATGAAATTAAGAAAACAACTTCATTTATAATAGCATCAAGAAGAATGAAATACTTATAAATAAATTTAACAAAAGAAGTAAAAATAATATATATTCTGAAAACCATAAAATATTATTGCAAGAAAGTAAAGAAGATGTAAATAAATGGAAAGACATCTCGTGCTTGTAAATCAGAAGATTCAAAACTTTGTTAAGATGTCAATACCCACCAAATTGATCTACAGAATCAGCGCAAACCCTATCAGAATCCCAGCTTGTTTCTTTTCAGAAATTGACAAGCTGATATTAAAACTTCCTCAAGCCGGGCTCGGTGGCTCAGCATGTAATCCCGTGCTTTGGGAGGCTGAGGGGCGTGGATTGCCTGAGCCCAAGGGTTCGAGACCCGCCTGGGCAACTTGGCAAGACCTCATCTCTACAATAAATCAAAAATTAGCTGGGCGTGGTAGTGCGCGCCTGTAGTTCCAGCTACTTGAAAGGCTGAGGCGGAAGGATCACCGAAGCCCAGCAGGTCGAGGCTGTGGTGGCCGGGAGCGGCCACTGCACTCCAGTCTGGGCAACAGAGTGAGACTCCAACTCAAAAAAAAAAACTTCCTCAAGGGACCCAGAATAGCCAAAACAATCTTGGAAAAGAACAAAGTCAGAAGACTCACACTTTGCAATTTTGAAACTTACTACAAAACAGCAGTACTCAAAATAGTGTGGTACTGGCAAACGGGGAGACATGTAGATCAATTAAATTGAATTGAAAGTCCAGAAATAAATTCTTACATCTATGGTCAGTTGACTTTGACAAGAATACCAAGATCATTCAGTGGGGAAAGAACAGTCTTTTCAATAAATGGTGCTAGAACAAATGGATAATCACATGCAAAAGATAGCACTTACCTTACCTCATATCATATTATAAAAATTAATCCAAAATAGAGGAAAGGACTATATTTCACAGCCAAAATTATAAAACATTCAGACGAAAACAGAGGTAAATCTTCATGAACTTAGATGTGGCAATGAATTCTTAGACAGTACACCAAAAGCATAAGCCACTGAATTGGATTTATCAAAATTTACAACTTTTATGCCTCAAAGTAAAAAGACAACCCACAGAATGGAAAAAGATATATTTCAAATCATATATTTGATAAGAAACTTGTATTCTGAACATAGAAAGAACTCATAGCTCAATAATAAAAGACCAATACAATAACTCAATTTTTGACATGGGTGAAGAATCTCCAAAGAAGATATACAAATAACCAATAAGCACAGGAAAAGGCACTCAACATAATTAGTCATCAGGGAAATTAAATCAAAGCCATGATGAGTTACCACTTGACATTCATTAGAATGGCTGTAATCAAAAAGCCAGATAATAACAAGTGTCAAAAAGGATGTGAAAAAACTGAAACCTTCATAAATTTCTGGTGAGAATGTAAAATGGAGCAGCTACATTGAATTGTGTCCCTCAAAAAAGAAGTGTTAGGCCGGGCACAGTGGTTCATGTCTGTAATTCCAGCATTTTGGGAGCTAAAGCAGGAAGATTATTAAAGACCAGGAGTTTAAGACCAGCTTAAGCAACATTGTGAGACCTACATCTCTACAAAAATAAAAATAAAAATAAATAGCTAAATGTAGTGGTGTGCACCTGTACTCCCAATTACTCTGGAGGCTAAAGCTGGAGGATCACTTAAACCCAGAATTAGAGGTTACTGTAAGCTATTGATCATGCCACTGCACTCTAAACTGGGCAACGGAAAGAAACGCTATCTCTTAAAAAAATAAAAATTATCAGGGCACAGTGGTTCACGCCTGTAATCCCAGCACTTTGGAAGGCGGAAGTAAGAGGATAGCCTGAGCCCAAGGGTTCCAGACCAGCCTGGGCAACTTGGCAAGACCTCGTCTCTACAATAAGTAAAAAAAAAAAAAAAAATTAGCCAAGCATGGTGGCATGCACCTGTAGTTCCAGCTACTTGGAAGGCTAAGGCAGAAGAATTGCCTGAGCCCAGCAGGTGGAGGCTGCAGTGGCCATGAGTGTGCCACTGCACTCCAGCCTGGGCCACAGAGTGAGAGTCTGACTCAAAAAAAAAAAAAAGTAAAAAATAAATACAAAATTTTTTTTTTAAATTGTTGAAGTCCTAGCCCCCAGTACCTCAAATGTGACCTCCTTTGGAAGTAGGGTCTTTACAGCCTTAAGATAAATGAGGTCATTAGGGAGGACCTTAATCCAATATCCTTATAAAAATGTGGACACAGAGACAGATCGACACAGAGGGAAGATAATGTGAGACGCAGGGAGAACACCATGTGAAGACAAAGGATTTGAGGGATGCATCTACACACCAAGAAACACCCAAGATGGCCAGCAAGCCACCAGAGCTGTGAAGAGGCAAGGAGAGAATCCCACTACAGGGTTCAGAGGAAGCACAGCCCTGCCAATATGTAGATTTTAGACGTTTAGCCTCCAGAAATGTCAGACAAAAAATTTTTGTTGTTTTAAGTCACCAAGTTTGTGGTGACTTAAGTCACCTAAGGACACACATCCAAGAGAAATGAAAACATATGTCCACACAAAAACTTGTACATGAACACTCATGGCAGTGTCAGTTATAATAGCCAAAAGCTGGAAGCAACCCAAATGTTTACCAGCTGATGAACGAATAAACAAAATATGCTATACTCATGCAATGGAATACTACTCAACCAGAAAAAGAAGTGAAGCTGCAACATACATGAACCATGAAAACATTATGCAAAGTAAAAGAAACCAGTATTGAAGACCATATATATGAAATCTCCAGAGCACGCAAATACAGAGAGACAGAAAAATGGTGGGTGCTTGGGACTTTGGCTGGAGGGGGAGGGGCTGGACACAGGAATTATGGGCATAGCTAAACGCCACAGGGTTTCTTTCTGAGGTGATGAAAATATTACAAAATTGACTGTGCTGATGATCATACAACTCTGTGCATATACTAGAAATCATTAAATTGTACACTTTATTTTTATTTGTTTATTTATTTATTTGAGTAGGAGTCTCACTCTGTCTCCCAGACTGAAGTTCAGTGGCACCTCACAGCCACCACAGCCTTGGCCCACTGGGCTCAGGAGATCCTTCCACCTCAGCCTTCCAAGTAGCTGGAACTACAGACCATGCCCGGCTAGTTTTTTTATTTATTGTAGAGAGGAGAGCTCGCCAAGTTGTCCAGATTCGTCTCAAACCCCTGGACTCAGGCAAATCTCTTGCATCAGCCTCCCAAAGTGCTTGGATTACAGGCATGAGCTACCATGCCTGACTGAATTATATACTTTAAATGGGTGTATTATACAGTATATGAATTATACCTCAATAAAGTTGTTACCAAAAAAATACAAGCAAGGGAAGCCCTCAACCCCAGAAAGTTTGCTAAATGCATGGCTGTGTTTGATGCTGACAGAGAGAACAAAGCAGAAACGGATCTCCTTGAGCCACAGACCCGTGGTCCTCAAATGTAAGGAGACTCACGTGGGAACTATTCTTAAAATAAACGTTATGGCCGGGGGCAGTGGCTCATGTCTATAATCCCAGCACTTTGGGAGGTCGAGGTAAGAGAATTGCCTGAGCCCACAGGTTTGAGACCAGCCTGGGCAACTTGGCAAGGCCTCATTTCTATAATAAATCAAAAAAATTAGCCAGGCATGGTGGTGCGTACCTGTAGTTTCAGCTACTTGGAAGGTTGAGGGGGAAGGATCACCTGAGCCCAGCAAGTTGAGGCTATGGTGGCTGTGAGCGTGCCACTGCACTCCAGCCTGGATGACAGAGTGAGACTCCAACTCAAAAAATAAAATAACATAAACTTTATTAAGAAATGGCTGACATGCAGTAAAATGCATCCCTCTTAGGATTAGAGTTCAGTGAGTTTTGACAAGTGTGTGCACCTGAATAATGACCACAATCAAGATGGAGAACATTTCCAGCCCCCAAGAAAGTTCCTTCATGCCCCTTTGCAGCTAATCTTCCCACTACCCCCAATTTCAGATAACTACTAATCAGCTCTTTGTCACTAGAGTTTTGCCTTTTCTGAGTTTCATCAAAAGGGAATCACGCAGCCAGGCATGGTGGCTCACGCCTGTAATATCAGCACTTTGTAAGGAGGAGACGAGAAGATTGCCTAAGTCCAGGGGTTCGAGACCAGCCCGGGCAACTAGGTGAGACCACATCTCCACAATAAACTAAAAAAAAAAAAAAATAGCTGGGTATGGTGGTGCATGCCTGTAGTTCCAGCTACTTGGAAGGCTGAGGCAGAAGGATGGCCTGAGCCCAGCAGATTGAGGCTGTGGTGGCCATGAGCGTGGCACTCCAGCCTGGGCGACAGAGGGAGATTCCTACTCCAAAATAAAAGGGGGGGGGGCCAGGAAATCATGCAGTCTAGACCCTTCTTGTCATCTGGCTTCTTTCACTCACCACGATATTTTTGAGATCCATGCACACTGTTGTGCCTAGTGATGGTCTGTCCTTTCTTATTGCTGAGTAGTATCCCACTGTACTGGGATACTGTGATTTCTTTATTCTTTTGCTTGCTGTTGAATATCAGGTTTGAGGCTATTGCGAATAAAGCTGCTATGAATATTTGTGTACAAGTCCTTTTGCAGACATGCTTTCCTTTCCCTTGGCTAAACATCTTGGAGTGGAATTGCTGGGTCACACAGTAAGTGAATGTTGAACTTTGTTAGAAATGGTCAAGCCAGGCTCGGTGGCTCAGCCTGTGATCCCGCGCCTTTGGGAGGCTGAGGTGAGTGGATTGCCTGAGCCCACAGGTTCAAGACCCGCCTGGACAATTTGGCGAGACTTCATCTCTACAATAAATCAAAAATTAGCCGGGCGTGGTAACGCGCGTCTGTAGTTCCAGCTACTCGGAAGGCTGAGGCGGAAGGATCGCGGGAGCCCAGCAGGTCGAAGCTCCTGTCTGGGCGACAGAGTGAGACTCCAACTTAAAAAAAAACAGAAATGGTCAGACCGTTCAGGGTGACCGTGCCATTTTACATTCCCACCACCGGTTGCCACTTTAAAAAATCCCAGTGCCCAGACCAAGTCATACCCAAAAATAATTAAATCAAAACCATTGAGGAGTAGGACCCAAACATCGATGTTTTTAAAGCACCTGGGTGATTCTAATGTGCAGACAGGATCTCAAACCACTGCTAGAGACCTCAAGGACCAGGAGGCAGGCACACAGGCACAAGACATATTGCATGCACCCATAATTTCCTCACGCTTCCTTGATGATAGTGAGAAAGAGGAGGACAAACAAATACAAACATCCAATCTTGACATCATCACCCTCAGCAAGCTTTGCTGCTCTCTCAAATTCTCCCCACCTTTTATGATGTGGGAGAAGACAGAGGAATTAAAAAAAACTAAATAAATATTAGCATCTTTATGACCACTGAATTTTGAGCTTAGCATTTTAGCTGGGTTACCATTTTCAGTGTTCACCTGATCTCTACAAGATAGGTCCCAATATAATCACCATGTTACAGATGAAGAAACTAGGGCTCAGAGAGGTTCAAAAACTTGCCCAAGGTCACACAGCCACTTATCGATGCAGCTGGGCTTAGACTTAAGTCTGTTTCCAAAGCCAAAGAGCTTAAACACTCCACTAGGCTCAGAACCATCGATGGGTCCTGGGGCCATGAACCTCTTCCCACCCAGCTATTTCTGGTAGCAGGAGAATACAAACCTCCAATCCGACTGCAAAGGAAGGCTACAGGTGTGTTTACGAGAGACTGGCAGGAAAGGTGATGTGCAATGTGACTGAAAGGTAGGGGTTAATTATGGGATTTCCTTTCCTTTCAAGCATAAAGGATGAGATTTAAGTCCTTCTGGTATAGAGGAGGAGACCAAGCCATTGGTAGTGCCAACTCCCTGCACCCCAGCTGGCACTCGGGACAGGAAAGTGCAGGGCCTGGAGACAGGGGAGGACAGAGCTAAGGAAGGAAGCCTGTGAGTGAGAAAAAGTCACCCTCAGGTGGAGACCTGGACCATCTGCCTGCCCAGCAGCTGCCCAGCCCTACCATTTAACTCTTGTCTGACCTGGAGCAGACATAGGGCATTTGGCTGGAAGAAGTCACTGTCATCAGCTGAAACTGCTATTTTTGAACTAAGGGGCAGCCAGGCTCGGTGGCTCAGCCTGTAATCCCAGCACTGGGAGGCCATGGTGAATAGATTGCCTGAGCCCGCAGGTTCAAGACCAGCCCTGGCAACTTGGAGAGACCTCGTCTCTACAATAAATCAAAAAAAATTAGCTGGGTGTGGTAGCATGCACCTGTAGTTCCAGCTACTTGGAAGGCTGAAGTGGAAGGATCTCTGGAGCCCAGCAGGTCGACACTGGGGTGGTTGTGAGTATGCCATTGCACTCCAGCCTGGGTGACAGAGTGAGACTCCAACTCAAAAATAATTAATTATTAAAAATGAAGGGGCAAATCAAGAAAGAGAAAAGCATTTCTCAAAATGCAACTGGGGGCTAGTGGAAGCTGGGTGCTTGCCACTCAGGAACCCTCTGTGCTGTCTTTGCAACTTTTCTATAAATCTAAATCTATTCTAAAATTTAAAGTTTGCTTAAAAAAATAAATGCATAAATAAAATGTACCTAGAGGCTGCAGAGTCACATAGTGGGGAACAGAGGAGAAAAGCAAAACAGAAGAAAGTCTTTGGGGTACACACACAGCACATGTACTAACATAAAAATGGAAGACAAATTCTGGGACATTCATTTTAAATCCTCAACAGAAAAGAAGTAACTGGGGACAGATAAGGACCCAGGTGAGGGGTAAGGATGAGAACTAAGGGAGGCTGAGAATATGCTTCTTTCAGGAGATATGGGGGGAGGATGGAGAGTGGGGTCTCCGTGAACTATGGTGGTGACATTCTAATGCCAGAAGCAAGCCCTTCCCTTGAGCTTCTCTGTTTCTGTTGCTCGCTGTCCTTCTGTCTTCCCTTCTCACCACTCCCCACCCCTTGATCCCAGGGCAGCATCAGAATTATGCAGAAGGTCCCTGTTCCAAGATACCATTAGCGACCCTCACGGGGTCTCAGAGTTGATTCTGTGTGTTGAGGCCACCATGAGTCCCGCTCACCTCGCAAAACTGCAATGATGAGTGAAAACGTTTTGTGGATTACAAAGTACTGGGTAGGCAGAGGCAATTAAGTGTTCATCACAAGTCTGCTCCTAACGGCCCCAAACTGGAAAGCACCCAAATGGCAATCAACAGTGGAATGGATAAGTACATTGCGGTTTCTTCACATAATGGAATACAACACAGCAATAAAAAAGAATGAGCCCCTGCAACCTGCATGAACACAGAGGAGCCTCCCAGACATAATGTCGCATGAAATAAGCCAGACGAGAAAGCAAACATTCTGTGTGACTCGATTTCTATGAAGTTCAAGAACAAGCAAAACTACTCTCTGATGATACAGATAAGGAGAGCAATTACCTCTGGGGGATAGTGACTTGGAGGAGAGCATAAGGGCTGTTTCCTGGGTGCTGGGAATTGTTCTGGATCTTGATCTGGTTCATAGACATGTACAAATTTGTCAAGATGTACATTTGAGTTTTGTATACTTGACAGTATGTGAGTTATACCCTGATTAGAAAAAGGAAAATGATGAGGATTAAATATGATTTGGGGTGCCCTCTGTGTTGAGGTTGGAAAGCTCTTTGGAGAGGAATTCAAAGTGACATATATCGCTGCTCCTTCTTTCCTGCTCTCATCCACCCCTTAGCATCTCCCCAAATTGGAGGAGTCTCTTTCTCTACATTCCTTTATTCCAGTCTTTTATTCCTTCACTGGCACCCCTTCTATGGGCCAGGCACTATTCTAGAAGCTAGGGTATAACGCAGCTCTCAGTCTTCCTTTGTGCGGTCAACATGTAGGTAACGTCGACTATGAGCCAGCACCAAGGCCCCACCTCTACTTGCAAGAGAATATTCTCTCAAGCAGATCCCAGTGGCAAAGAGCTGGGCACAGCGTATCTGGGCTCCTTTCCAAGCTTTGCCTATCGTTCCAAGAAAGGAGAAAGGTGCCTACTGTATACCGCTGTGCATTTAATTCTCTACAGCCCAGCTCACATACCTGGAAGGCAACATGGGGAGAGTTCAAACCCAGATATGCCTGATTCCAACATCCCTGCCCTTCCCACAATTCCCCTGGCCTTTCAGCACCGCCCTGTTTCTGGGCAGCTGTGTAGTCAGCTTCCAAGGCAGGATCAATGACCACCATTGATTCTTGTCCCCTGGTATTCAAGCCCTTATGAAGGCTCCTCCCGCAATGAATAGGGCTGACCTGTGTAACCAATAGGATATTGTAGAAATGACAATGTGTCCTCTAAGACTGGGGTATAAAAGACATTGTGGCTACTGCCTCACTCTCTCTTCAGTCATTCTCTCTGGGGAAACCAGCCACCATGTTGTGAGGACCCTCAAGCAGCCCTATGAAGAAGTCCATGTGGCAAGAAACTGAGGCTGCCTGCCAACAGCCAACCCTAATTTGCTAGCCACATGACAGAACTGCCTTGGAAGAGGATCCTCTAGCCCCCGAAGGGCCTTGAGGACACTGCAACCCCAGTCAACATCTTGGCTACAACCCCATGAGAGACCCCTAGCCGGAATCAGCCAGCTAAACCACTCCCAGAGTCCTGTACCCTCAAAACAGCTATTATTACAAGGTGATATGTGTTTGATGTCACTAAATTGCAGGAGCTTGTTAAATTATATCACTATGTATAAATAAAATAGCCCCTGCCAGAACCATGGCTTCATGAAGGCAGGAGGTCTGAAGGTGGCGTTAAGGCACTAGGAACCAGCCGCATATTCAACAGGTGGCCAGAGCAGGCTGAACTGGAGCAAATCAACATCAGCAAGAAACCTCCAGATGTGGAAGAAGGACTGAAAAAGAGACCAGGCTAAGTGGAAACCCTGGAGCATCTTTCCTAGAAATGTCTCACACACTTCATCCCACTCGGTAAGTGAAACCACGTGTACCCAGTTACTCTGGCCAAAGTCTAGGTGTCACCCAAACCCATCCCCTCTCTCACACCCAACATCTGACCCATCAGCAAGGCTCCAGCTTCCCAGACCCAGTCCCTCCTCACCACCTTTCCTGCAAGCACCATGGACGAGGCCACAAGCCTCACTCCTGGGGTCCATGTCAGCAGCTTCTGGGCCTACATCCTTGCTCCCATTCTAGTGACTGCTCCGGGCCAGAGCAGCCTTCTCAAAGTAGAAATCGGATCACGTCCCCAGACCCAAACTCCCGAGTGCTCGCTACTCTTCACCTGCTTGACCTTCTTCAAGCATGACAAGCTCCTCCTCTCACCTCAGGGCCACAGCACTTGCTCATTCCTTCCTTCACATCATCATCTGGGCCCCACTTCATACAACACCTCCTCCAGGGAGTCTTCCTGGGCTACCCTAGAAGAATCCCTCTCTAACCCACTGCTCCAGCCCATTCCCTTCGTATCCTGCTTACCCATTTAGTGCCTGGCTCCCCTGTAAGTCTCATGAGGGCAAAGGCCTTACCCATCCTGTCCATTTAAAACCGCATCTAGCCCATGGAAAGAACTTAATAAACAGGCGTCTCATGAATCCTGCCTAGAAGCAGGCGATGGACGAGATGACCTCTGACTTGATCCGGCTATAAAACCCAGAGTACAGAGCTCTGCTGTGGCTGAGCTCCTGCTGCCCTTCCCGGCAGGAGAAAAAGGCAGGGCGGTAGTGAAAGCTGTGGTTTCAGGCCAGCTGGGTGGAGCATCCACCAACCAGTGGGTCTCATTCCCTACAGAGGAAAGCCCTATACAAAGCCCATCTGTTGGTCACTGCCCTGCCGGTGCACCCTCTTCCCTGGCTGGCCTCCTTGGCTGGGCAGAGCAAGATTGCTGCAGCCCAGGGCATTCTGAGCCCCCAGCATAAGTGGGACGCATCAGGAAGGCCAGATCACCTTTGGAATCTCCATCTTCCCACGGGAGACCACTGCACAACAAGGGGCCATCCTCTGTCACATCTTTCTGGGCCTCTCTGGGCTACCCATCCCCCCTCCTCAGACCTTTCACTACCAGTAAGTGCATCCTCTTAGCTTCTCTAAATGTAACCTGCTGCTGTCAAGAGATGGAATGCAAAAGGAGGAAGGGTAGGTGAGGATGGGGAAAGGTCTGCCAGTAGGCAGTGAGGGACAAGTGGAAGGAAGCACCCAGGACCGGGGAATGAGAGTGGGTGAAGAATTACACCTTGAGACCTTGGGGAAGTCACTTAACCGGTGGTGCCTCAGTTTCCTCGTCTGTAAAACAGCATGAACTCTTGGCCAATGTTTAATGCACTAATGGAATTAAAAGAATAAATCTGAGAAAGCAGGTGAAATGCTTTCAAAGGCTTAAAGCACTGCACAAATGTTCATCGTTATCAAGAGAGACAGATGCAGGAAGGGCGGTAGGAAGGGTAGACTGAGGAGGATAAAGAAAACCAGAAAGTTCTGGGGTTAAGGGGCAGGAGCTCTGCTCCAGATAAACCGGACGAGGAGGAGGTGGAGGAAGAAGCAGAAACTCACTCTTCATCCAGGGAAGAAAAGACTGAAGGAGCCAGGAAAGCAGAAGACAAGGAAGGGGCAAAAAACTCACTACACAGACGTTCCTGCTGCCAGCCCAGCCCTCTGCACCTCTGCACCTCTGCACCTCTGCTAGGTGAGCAGCCAGGCTGGAGTCTACAAATGGGAGACGCCCGCCACAAGGTGTGTACTTGATTAAGGATGGTCTCTCTGGAGGAAGTGAATTCCTCCCACACCTGCCTAACCAAGGTAACACTTGACCTTGGAGCCCCCAGTTAGTGATCACCAATCACCATGTGCTTGAGCACCTAGAGCACCTAGCACTTCACACACATTATCTCATCGAAGCCTCATAACAGCCTTATGAGGTTGGCTTCTCACGCCCATATCCTTGAGGATGAAACAGGGGCGCAGAGAGGTACAGGACGTACCCAAGGCCACCCAGCAAATAAGAAGTAGAGCACAAGATGTACCAGATACAGGGTCCCAACTGCTCGATGGATGCTTCCTTTTGGAAGCATCCTTCCTCCTCCTTCCATTCACTGAACTCCTCGAAAGGTCAAGTGTGAAGAGAGAAAGTAGGGGGCGAATGGGCAGGGATGGTACCAGCAATAAGGGGAGAAGGTGCAGACACTGGCTGCATGTGAAAGGTAAGGAGAGGTCCTTCCACCTTCACCAGGGCTGAACCCGCTGGACAGAACAATTCCCTCTCCAGTTCCCAATCCCTCCTGGTGTCGACCTCCCACCCCCATTATCCATAAAAGCTGATCTACCAAACCTGGGTCCAGGCCTGAGAGGATGCAGCAGAGACCCAGCCAGTCTGGCCAACCAGAACCCGGCAATCCCTCCTGTCTCCTTGCCTCAGTTTCCCTCTCCCATCAAGACAAGTCAAAATGCGTTCATGGGGAAATTGAGGACCAAAATGGAATCTGACCAACAAATAGGGGTGAGACAGTCGCTCATAGGGTTCCAGATCAAGTGAAATCCTGACCTAAATTCTCATCCCTACCTTATGCCCACTTCCCCCACACACCCCCTTCTCCCACCCTCGGGGTCTTGTGGCTGTGGACACAGATTTTCCAGGCTGGCCAAATAGGGCCAATTAGGGCTCTGTGTGCCTCCACCCCCCAACTGAAAGGCACCCCCCAAGCCTACCCCCCCACCCACACACTACTTGAGAACTAGGAGAAACACCTCCAAAGGCCCCTCCCTCGCAGCTCAGTCCCCGACAGCCGCCCAGACCGCGCGCCGCGCCCCCACCCGAATCCCCTCTTTGCCCAGCGCGCCCCGCCCCCGCCCCCGGCCTTCGCCTTCACCTTGACCTGCGCCGGCTCCCAGGACCGGCGCTTTGCATAAACAAAGAGAGGAGGAGGAGGGCCGCCCCGGGCACCGCCCCCGCCCCCCGGCGCCCCCGCTCCGGCCCGGGACCCTGGGCCAGGCCCGTCCCGAGTCCTCTGGGGCCCCCAGCCCGCGGTCCCTTACCTTGGCCTGGCATTTCCGATGACAGGAGAAGCTGCAGACTGCAAGAGGGCGAGACACAGAAAGAAAGTTTTAGCCGCGAGGTATGAAATGGAAACTCCGCGAAATCTCCTCCCACCCCCGCCCGCCACCCGCGCTCGGGAGGGAAGGAGGGAAGGAGGGAAGGAGGGACGGGGAGAAGGAGGGACGGAGGGAGGGAGGGGTCGGGGGGAGCGGCTGCCGCAGCTCCCCCGAGCCTGCGGGGCGGGGGCGCCCGGGCCTGCGGACCCGCGGGCGGCGAGGCGCCGGCCCCCGCGCCAGAGCCCCCAAGCGCGGGAAGGTGGGGGGAGCGGGGGAGGGGGCGGCTCCCTGCTGGACCCCTGCCAGGGCAGAGGTAGCCCGGACCCAGGCCCCACGCCAGCCCCGCTAAGGAATGGGGGCGGCCTTCTCCCCTTACACACACACACACACACACACGCCAGGCAGGCAGACAACACCCGCGAACCACAGCCACACTTACTCTGCCCCAGAGACACACACAAGAGACCCGATTCAGGGCCCAGGAGAGGGCGGGTGCACACACCCAGACACACTCCCAAACACACACACCCGGGACCGCCCCACCCATACACACAGCCGTATGCACACACACATATGGACACACACACAGACACGGAGACCCTCTGGTGCGGGGCACTAACACACACAACTGCATGGGACACCCTCGAGTCCAGCCCGACACAGAGTTGTGGACACAGACTTGTGGACAGATGCTCATACAGACTTCATGTGCATGAGTTGAAACACACACACACACACACACACACACACACACACACACGACTTGCTCCCCCACTCCCACTACCAGAAGCTGGAATCAAATTTCCTATCAGGTTCCCAAAGCCTGGAATGTTCCCCAGCCCTGCTTTACCCCCCACCCCCACCCTTCAGGGCCCTGGGACTCCATCAAGGGGTTTAATGGCCTCCTCCCAGCAGGCCCCACGGGTGGGGTGAGGGGTCTCCTGAGCTGGTTTCTGCACTAACTTGGGACCTACTGAGGCAGGTGGGTTGGAGCACTGGTTAGAGAACTGGCTAGAAGAAGAGGCAGGGGAGTCCCCTGACCCCAAATCAATCCTTAACACAGCCAGGATCCACAGCCAGCTGCCCACTTCTCCTGGATCTACTGTACCCCTCCCTCTTCCAGCTTGGAACCAACCTGCTTCTCCACCGGAGGCAGAAGGGGAGGCTGAGGCACAGACTAAGGCCCAGAGCAGCGGGAAGAGGCTCCAGATTCCCCACACTAAGCCTTCTGGTTTGTCTGAGGCATAGGGGGCTGGCCGTGGGGGCGGGGAGAAGCTGGGAGGCAGACTGGGTGGTGCCTGGGATGTGACCTTGGCCCCTGGCCCTAGCATGGGACCTTCTCAGAACCTAGTCCCTGCCCACCTCAGGCCTGTGACTCATCCTGGACTGAGCAAGGCTTTCCTGACCCCACCAGACACCCAACCAGCTCAGGGACATCTCTATTCCCACCACACCAGGCCACGCTCCCCACCCTTCACCACCTGAGTCCTACAATGTGGGCTCCTTCACTGTCTCTCTGCCTCTCTCTGTCTCCCTGTTCCCCCTCCCCACGCCTTAGGACACAGTAGAGGCTTAATGTCTGCTGAGTTGGACTTAACTGGAGTTTGCATGTGCTCCTGTTAATCATGCCCACCCCACTCTCAGACTTTTCCTGAGCTGTAGAACCCCCACCCTGACATCTCATATCCAACCCACTGTTGCCTCCAACCCCAGTCTAGATGTGAGGGGCACAATGGGGACCAGGATTCCGCCTCCCTCCAGCCTACCTCACACTTCTGACAGTTCCCTGAATGCACCAAGCTCTCTCCTACCTCACACCCTTTGCACTTGCTGCTCCAGCTGCCTGGAACACGCTCCCTCACCCTAGCGCCCCATGGTTCACTGGGCCAAATCTCTCTTACACTTCTGGAATTCACTCCAAGCCACTCAAAGAGGCCTTCCCTGACCACCCAAAGTAGAGCAGGTCTGCCAGGCCAGGTGTGGTGGCTCACAACTGTAATCCCAGCACTTTGGGAGGTTGAGGCAGGAGGATTGCTTGAGCCCAGGAGTTCAAGACCAGCCTAGGCAGCATAGCAAGACCTCATCTCATCAAAACAAAGCAGGATGTGGTGGTGTGCTCCTGTAGTCCCAGCTACTTGGGAGGCTAAGGCAGAAGGATCACCTGAATCCTGGAGGTTAAGGGTGCATGCCACTATACTTCATCCTGGGCGACAGCATGAGGCCTCAACTCAAAAATCATGTTTAAAAGTAGATCTCCATCCAGGCGCAGTGGCTCAGCCTGTAATCCCAGCACTTTGGGAGGCTGAGGCAAGAGGATTGCCTGAGCCCGGGGGTTCGAGACCAGCCTGGGCAACTTGG
Source organism: Tarsius wallacei (assembly GCA_963574415.1). Classification (NCBI taxonomy): domain Eukaryota; kingdom Metazoa; phylum Chordata; class Mammalia; order Primates; family Tarsiidae; genus Tarsius; species Tarsius wallacei. Next base: position 3,641 of record CAUYQG010216336.1, on the reverse strand, counting down.
TGAGACCTCGTCTTTACAATAAATCTCACACACACACACACACACAGGCATGGTGGCATGTGTCTATAGTTCCAACTACTTGGAAGACTGAGGAGGAAGGATTGCTTAAGCCCAGCAGAGCAAGGCCGCAGTGGCCATGAGTGTGCCACTGCACTCCAGCCTGGGCAACGACTGAGACTCCAACTCAAAAAAAAAAAGTAGATCTCCTATTATTCCTTCTCAACAGCCTGGTTATTTCCTGGTTATTTTCTAAAACATCTTAGGCAACTTATCTGTGGCCTGTCTCCCCACATTACACTCCTGAGGGCAGGGAGCAAGCCTGTTTCTTTCACACTGTAGCCCCAGCAGCCAAGGCAGTGGCTGCTTCAGGTCCACAAAACCATACAGCTTCTTTGTGCAAACTGGAAAAAGGCAGACCAGCCCCTTGGACACACTGCAAGGCCAGTGGGAACGGTGAGAAGGTGCCCTTTCTCCCAGCAGATCAGTCTTGTGCCAGGACGCATGGCTGGGTAAGCAAAGCGTGGCTGGCTCCAGTGTTCTCTCAGGTAGCGCCCTTGGCAGGAACATGGCCCGGATGACTGCACAGGGCAGCCCTGCCAGTCACACAGTGGGCAGACCACTCAGCAAATGCCTCAAGTGGAGGGCAGATGGTGAAATTGTCGGGTAATCGCAACACGCTATGCTGACTGTTCCTGCACGCTGGAATGCAGAGAGCTTGTCCTTGGCAGTTCTGCAGTGGGCACCAAGGAAAGTTCCCCTCCCCACCTGCACCCTCCTTCACCCAGCCCAGAAGACGAAAACTCAGCAGGTCCCAAACAGGACAGGACTGGGCTTGGCCAAGACCCCGTGAATGGATTTGATACATTCAGAAGCACCTGCCTCCAATTCCAAGGAGGACCTCTTGCTGAGTCCCCTCCAGGGGAGCCCCCATTATATTCATGGCCACCTTCCTCAGGTCTCCTCCCACGGGGCAGTGGGTCCTACTCTCTAACTCACATCCCTCCTGCCGTAACTTGAAGCTTGGGCATGCGATTTCGCCAGCCTCTCACTTCCAGATCAATGAAACACTCAAATGTGTGACCAAAAGCCTCTCTGATGGTCACCAGTGTTTCTTGCTTCTGCTACTCACACCCTTCTGCAATCCCCTCCCACACTGAATAGGAGTGAGTGTGTCCATATCATACATTGTAGACTTATATACACACATCTGTTTGTATGTTGTAGATTTACACAACCACAATTTGTGGTTTCTGAGGGTGAGCCATGAAAAACACCATGACTTCAGCCTTGGTCCCTTGGATCACTCACCCTGAGGGAAGCCGGTGACCATGTTGTGAGGACACTCAGCAGCCCTATGGGGATGGCGATGTGGCAAGGAGCTGAGGCCTCCTGCCAACAGCCAGCTCTAACTTGCCAGCATGTGAGTTTCATGTGGGACGTGGATACTGCAGCCCCGGCTGGGCCTTCAGATGAATGCAGCCCCGGCTGACATCTCGACTACAACTTCTTGAGATACCTGAGCCAGAATCACCCAACTAATTCACTCATGACTTCCTGGCCCACAATAACTACGTGAAATAATGATTTTTTTGTTTGTTTTAAACCACTAAGCTTGGGATAATTTTTTCTTTTTTTTAGTTGTAGTCTCACTCTGTCACCCAGGCTAGAGGGCAGTGGCATGCTCACAGCCACCACAGACTTGACCGGCTGGGTTCAGGCGATCCTTCTACCTCAGCCTTCCAAGTGGCTGCAACTGCAGGCACATGCCACCATGCCCGGCTAATTTTTTGATTAACTGTGAGATGTGGTCTCACCAAGTTGCCCAAGCTGGTCTCAAACCCCTGGGCTCAGGCAATCCTCTCGCCTCCGCCCCCCAAAATGTTGGGATTCCAGGCATGAGCCACCATGCCCAGCCTTGAGGGTCATTTTTCATGCAATACTAGATCACAGATACAGAAACCAGAGCACAGGGCCTCTCAGAAAGCAAGAGGCCAAAGGCGGCTGACGCTGGGAACTGACACCAGCGGCCATCTCATAGGGCCTACCTCGCTCCTTGGGGGCCTGCACATCCCTTTGACTCCTTCTTAACATTCTTTACCCTACCAAGCAATTAGTCATCATGTCCCAGAAAGTTACTGCACCTTGAAAGCAGAAACTGGGTCCTTACCAGACACCAAGTCTGCAGGCACCTTGATCCTGGACCGCCGACATCCAGCACTGTACACAATAAACTTCTGCTCTCTGTAAGTTACCCAGTCTAAGGTATTTCGTCATAGCAGACCAAGACATTCCCCGTCACCATCACCTCCTACTTTTCCCCACAACCAAGAAAGGGGGAAAACCCAGGTCCTAACCCCGAGAGGCTGTTGGAGAAACATCCTTTCTGTGGGTGACAGTGATGCTCATGCCACAAGGTGTCATTTCTCACTGGGGGACAGGGACAAGCAGAGAAGGAAAAGGGCAGGAAAAACCCAGCCTCCCCTCTCCTGACGTTGTCCCCAGATGCCTGAGTCCTCCCCAGACACACATCCCTGGGTCAGCCCCACCCGAGCAGACCATGGCCTCCCAGCTTCCATGGAAGGCCCCCATATCACAAACCCACCCACAGCACCCTCCTGAATCAGGGACCCTCAGTCATGAAGTCAAAGCTCCATGGAGACCGAGGAACCCCATCTCTGCCCATGGTGTCAGTGCCGCCCCCACACAGCAGGGCCCAGCAGTGGCCTGAGAGGGAGCAGAGAGCCCCATGGTGGGGAGGGGCCCTCAGGTTACCTGCCGGGTGGAGAGCCGCACCCCCAAGTCCAGCCCTTGGCCCCGGCTCCCACCTCAGCTGGGCTGCAGTGCTGTGTTCCGAAGTTGCTTCCTGCCTCTCAGGAACACAGGAAGCCAACATTGTTGGGTTCTAAATGGCCTTTTCCTTCTCGACTCGGTCGGAAAATGAGCACATAGCCTCAGTGTGCACCTGACCCCGGCGATAACCACTCACACGCCCGGTCCGGCCCCAGCTGGTGGAAAGGCCGAGGCCTGGTCCCTCACCTGCTCACCAGCCACTCAGCCTGCCCTGCTTCCTCATCCCCAAGGCCTGGGCTGAAGGAGTGTGGTGGTTAATCTCTGGAGCCAACTTGTCTAGGCCATAGTACTCAGACATTTGGTCAAACATTATTCTGGATGTTTCTGAGAAGGTATTTTTTTTTTAGAAGAGATTCACATTTCAGACAGTAAACTTCGAGTATAGCACATCTCCTTCCATAATGTGGGAGGGTCTCATCCAATCAGTAGAAGGCCTTCCATAATGTGAGAGGGTCTCATCCAATCAGTAGAAGGCCTTAATACAGAAGACTGACTTCCTAAGCAAGAAGGAATTCTGCCAGCATCCTGCTGTTAGATGTGACCTGCCACTCTTCCCTGGGCCTCCAGCCTGGCAGCCTACCTTGCAGATTTTGGACTTGCCAGTTTCTTTCTTTTCTTTTCTTTTCTTTTTTTTTTTTTTGAGTTGGAATCTCACTCTGTCACCCTCGTCCACGGCCACTGCAGCCTCGACCTGCTTGGCTCAGATGATCCTTCCGCCTCAGCCTTCCAAGTAGCTGGAACTACAAGTGCATACAACCACACCCAGCTAATTTTTTTTTAATTTATTGTAG
>CAUYQG010216323.1:0-24087 GCA_963574415.1 Tarsius wallacei | reverse complement strand
TGTGGTAGTGCGCATCTGTAGTTCTGGCATGGTAGTGCGCATCTGTGGTTCCGGTTACTTGGAAGCATGAGGTGGAAGGATCACCGGAGCACAGCAATTTGATGCTGGGGTGGCTGTGAGTGTGCCACTGCTCTTCAGCCTGGGCAACAGAGTGAGTCTCCAACTCAAAAAATAAAATAAAATAATTATTGTAAATATGTAGGGTACAAGTCATAAGTAGTTTATGTGCAGGTGAAGTTTGGACCTCCAACTGTCCCCTTCCTCTGGTTTAGGGTCAAGTACCCTTAGTGATGTTATGTGCCCCCGTCCCCACTTTCCCTGGTAGTATCCCGCTACTGCCAATCCCTCTCTTATAGTATTGTGATAAACATTCAGGACATACTTGTAAGTGAGAACATGTGGTATTCAGTTCTTTGTTTCTGTGATAGATCTTGACAATATGCTCAAGAACAGTAGCATACATGTAGTGTATTTGACATTGGGCAAATCAACTTTAACATATTCTACCAAGGTAACAAAATTATCTTCAGTAATTATTCAGTAAAAGTCAATAACACTCATCATTTTCCTATTTGTTCTTTAAAACCATCAATTAATAACTTAAAATATAAGCAATTTCAATTTTAAAAAATGTTTTTCAAATTCAGTAAAATATTCCATATAGGAACAAAATTTGCACTTTAAAAACAAAAATAGTACACTTCTCAGTTGGCATTATTTTGTTGCTTTATATTTTAAAAACAAGAACTTCAAGTTGTTATGTAAAGTAACAAAATTGAAATGTCTTGAGTTTTGATTTTGCCAATCACTGGACAATCATTGTATATTTTGCATCTAATTTTTTGTGCAGAAATATAAGGTATCAGAGGTGTTAGAGACATGGTTTTTACAATCCCAGATTGTATAAAACTTATTCTTCAGATGAGCACATGCAAATGATTCTATGCAGTTATGTAACTAGAAGTTCTCAGAATTAACTTTTGTACAGTATATAAAATTTAATAAAGGACAAGTCATAAAAATCTGCTAATTTGCAGCTGACGGACAGATTATTACAATTTAATATTATCAATATCAAGTGTTTAGAACTTTAAGCCAGACAAGGCTTTTTGGAGAAGAATATTTGCCTAATGACATAGTTGAGAATTCCTAGGGTAGGGTGATGATTAGAATCAGATCTTCTTTTAGTCTTTTTTTTAAAAGTCATTCTGTTGTATAGTCCTCTACAACCAGTTTCCTTCATATAGTACTAAGTGCACCCACCACCCCACCCTAGGTCTGCCTTTGAATGGGAGTAAAATTTCTGGTAATGGAGTATGCATATGTTCAGCTTAGAAAACTCTGGTTTTTTTTTTCAAAATCAGTGTACTAATTTATACTTCTGCTAGGAGTGTATAGGATTTCAAGCTGTTTTTTATTTTCTTCCCAATATTTTCACTGTCAGGTTTTCCTCGCTAGTCATTCTGATAAGTGCATAATGGTGTCTTAATTAGGTTTTAATTTACACTTGCCAAATGACTAAGGAGGTTATGTACTTTACATAAGTTTGGATATCTTCCTTTGTAAAGTGACAGTTCAAGTCTTTTAACCTCTGATTGGATTATTATTATTTTTTTTTTTTTAAGATTTGTGGGAGTTACTTCCATATTCTGGATATAAGTACTTTGTTGGTTATAAGTATTGTAAATATCTTCTCTCATTCAGACGATCTTTTTTTAAACTCTTAATGATGTCATTTGTTGAATAGAGTTCCTTTGTGTGTGTGTGTGTGTGTGTGTGTGTGTGTGTGTGTGTGTGTTTTGGATTCTCATTCTGTTGCCCAGACTGGAGTGCAGTGACATACTCACAACCTCTCCAGCTTTGACCTGCTGGGCTCTGGCAATCCTTCCACCTCAGCCTTCAAGTAGCTGGAACTACAGGTGCGCCCTACCACGACTGGCTTATTTATTTATTTATTTACTTATTGTAGAGATGAGGTCTTGCTAAGCTGCCCAAGCTGATCTCGAACCCACGGGTTCAGGCAATCCACTCATCTCGTCTTCCCCTAGTGCTGGGATGACAGGTTGAGCCACCGAGCCCGGCTGCGTTCCTCTTTTTTAAAATATAGTCATGCACTGCTTAATGACAGGGATACATTCTGACAAATGCATCATTAGGTGATTTCATCTTGAGAGTATCATAGAGTGTACCTACAAAAACCTAGATGGCATAGCCTACTACACACCTAGGCTGAATGGTATAGCCTATGGTTCCTCAGCTTTAAATTGTACAGCATGTTACTCTACTGAACACTGGTAGGCAATTGTAATGCAATAGTATTTTTGTATTCAAATATATCTAAACTTAGAAAAGGTAGAGTAAAAATATGGTATAAAACATAACAAATGGTACACCTGAATGAATGACGTTTACAGGATAGAAAGTTGCTCTGGTTGTGTAAGCCAGTATTGAGTGAATGTGAAGGCCTAGGATGTTGTCATATACTACTGTAGATGTTATAAACCCTATACACATAGGCTACACTAAATCAATTAAAAATATTGTTCTTTCTTCAATAATAAGTTAATCTTAGTTTACTATCAATTTCTTTATAAACTTTTAAAATGTTTTAGCTTTGTGACTCTTGCTGTAAAAACACTTAGCTTAAAACACACCAACACATTATACAGCTGTACAAGATTTTTTTCTTTATATCCTTACTATGTAAGTCTTTTTCTATTTAAAAATTGTTTATTTTATTTTGCTATGTTTTAAACTTTTTGTTGAAAATAACACTTGTACAAACACACACATTAGCCTAGCCTATACAGGGTCAGGATCATCAATATCACTGTTTTCTAACTCTGCACCTTGTCCCACTGAAAGGTTTTCAGGGCAATAATGTGCATGGAGCTGTCATCTATGATAGCAATGCCTTCTTCTGGAATACCTCCTGGAGGACCTGCCTGAGGCTGTTTTATAGTTAACTTTTTAAAATACGTAGAAGTACACCCTAAAATAACAATGAAAAGTGTATTGTAGTATAGTAAATACATAAATCAGTAACATAGTCTATTACCATGATCAAGTATTATGTACTGTATATAATTGTATGTGCAATACTTTTATACAACTGGCAACACAGCAGGTTTGTTTGCAAAATCACCACAAATGAGTGAGTAATGTGTTGTGCCACAACTTACGAAGGTTATAATGTCACTGTGCAACATGAGTTTTTCAGCTCCGTTATAATCTTATGGGACCACTGCAGTATATGAGGTCTTCCATTAACCAAGAGACTTTATGTGGAACATGACTGTCATTGCAGCGTACTAATATTTTGATCTATGGTTAATAATCTGGTGTTCTGAGGTGAGTGGATTGCCTGAGTCCGCGGGTTCGAGACCCACCTGGGCAACTTGGCGAGACCTCATCCCTACAATAAATCAAAAAATTAGCCAGGCGTGGTAGCGTGTGCCTGTAGTTCCAGCTGCTTGGAAGGCTGAGGCGGAAAGATCACCGGAGCCCAGCAGGTCGAGGCTGCAGTGGCCGGGAGCGTGCCACTGCACTCCAGTCTGGGCGACAGAGTGAGACTCCAACTCAAACAAACAAACAAAAAGAACAGAAATTCTTCATTTTAGTGCAGACCAATTTACCAATGTTTTCTTTAATGGTTAGAGCTATTGTGTCTTGTGTGAAAGGTCTTTGCCTACTCATGGTTGTAAAGATAATCTTTGTTATTATACAGAAGACTTAATATTTTAGATATCACATGTAAATTTAAAATCTTCCTGGAATTTTTTTTTTTAATTTGGGGTAAGACAAGGGTCAATCCATAGATGTTCAATTCCCTGAGCACTACTTAATGAATATATCTACTGTTCCCTACTAATCTACGATAACAGATTTGTTACAAATTAAGTAGCATGATATATATGGGTTGGTTTCCGTACTTTCATCTACTTAATAATTTATCTACTTAACTTATCTAATAATTTATCTACTTAATAATTATTGTACCTTCATATTGTCTTTATGTCTCACCATGTGAGTATAACAGATTTGTTCTTTTTCAAGGATACCTTGATATTTGGGGTACCCTTTGCATTTTAATATAAATGTAAAATCAGCTTGTGAATATTCCAGAAGGTATTTTTGCTTGGACTTGTGTTGAATTTATAGATCAATTTGCAAAAAATTGATAAGTTTACAATATTGTGTCTTATGATTCTTGATGATGGTATAGCCTTCATTTATTTAGATAGTCTGTAATTTCTCTCACTCCTACTTCATAATTTTCTGCATTGAGGTCTTGTGCATTTTTTTTTTTTTGAGTTGGAGTCTCACTCTCTCTCCTATGCTGAAGTGCAGTGGCACACTCAGAGCCATCCCAGCATTGACTTGCTAGGCTCTGGTGATCCTTCCGCCTTAACTTTCCAAGTAGCCAGAACTACAGGCGCACACTACCACGCCCGGCTATTTATTTATTTATTTGTTTGTTTGTTTTTATTGTAGAGATTAGGTCTTGCCAAGTTGCCTGGGCTGGTCTAGAACCTGCGGACTCAGGCAATCCGCTTGCCTCAGCCTCCCAAAATGCTGGGATTACAGGATGAGCCACCGAGCCTGGCCAACATTTTTTTGTTAAATTAATTTTGTTGCTTTTTTTGCTACTGAATATTGTATATTTTTTCATTGCATTTTCTAATTTTTCAGTTACTAGCACATGAAAATAGAATTGTTTTCTTTATACTTCTCTTATAGTCAACAACTAGATAAATTCATTCCTTAATTCTAAAATTGTTTATTCTAATTTTTAAGAAAATTTCCACCTAAAAAGTCATGTTGCCTGTGTGTGACAATTTCATTGCATCTTAAACTACACTGAACTGATTAGCACCTTCAATACTACAGTGGAGAGAGAGAACATTATTTCTAGGTCCTTGCTATAAATATTTCATTCTTTCTTATGCTTTAAGTTTTGAAATGACTCTTCATCAGATAAGAGAATTTCCCTTCTACTTCTACTTTGCTAAAACTTTCTACCATGAATGGATGTTGAATTTTATATGTACTTTTCACATATATGCATTTTTTTCATATGTGTACTTTTTGGCATTTATTGAGAAGATCATAGGATTTTACTCTGTTATTCTCTAAAAATAGTGATTTATATTGTTTGAAACCTGAAAATTACTCCAACCTTGCATTTCTGGAATAAAATCAACTAGGTGTGACACATTTTAAATATTTAATTGATTCAGTTGCTATTATTGAGTGTAGGATATTTGTATTTATATTAATATGAATTACTGACCAATGATTGTTCTTGTCAAGTCAGTAAGAGTATGTTGATCTCACAAAACATGCTGGAAAGCATTTCACTTTTAAAAAATTTTTTGAACGAGTTTTTGTAAGATTGGTGTTATTTTTTCTTTCATTTTAAAATAGAATTATTGAGATATAATTTTCATACAATAAACATCAGTTATTCAAAATGTACCATTTGAGGAGATTTTACACACACACATGTATAGGTTCTTATAATTTTTGATATGGGATATCCTCCACTTATTAAGATCCTCTATTTGTTTTGATGACCTCTATCTCTGTGCATGCTCACACACATATATACACACATATAATAAAGCTATTAGCATAATCAAGGTAATGCAGATATCCATTGCTCCCAAAAGTTTCATAGTGCCATTTTAAAATCCATTGCACTACCCACCAAAATCCATCCCAGGCAAGCAATGATATATATCACTTTACTTTGTATTTTTCTAGAATTTATATAAACGTGTCATACAGTGTGAACTCTTATTTTGTCCAGCTTCTGTCACTCAACCTAAGCACTTTAAGATTCATCCATATCCTTGTCAACACTTGGTAAAAATCATTTCAATTGTAGTGATTGCTGTGGGTATACGGTGGTATCTGTTTGTGGTTTTAACATGAATTTCATGATTTTTTGCTGCAAACATTAATTTAAATTGCTTTAAACTTTTAATTAATTTAAAAATTTGACACATAATCTAAAAAATTGACACAGTAAATTTTCTTATTTTATACAAATTATGAATTTTGACAAATGTGTAGGGTACTCTATATATTTCCATAATGTAGACATAGTATAGTTCAGTCACTCCCAAAGTCCTTTGCAGTCAAGCATTTTTCTTACCATTTTTTACAACCACTGACCTATTCTTCATTCTCAGTTTTACTTTTCCAAGATGTCATATTTAAAATACATATAGTATATGGCCTTTATGTTTTGACTTCTTAGCAAAAGTGAATTTGAAATTGATCAATATTGTTGTGCATAGAAATAGTTCATTGTTTTGTTTTACTGAGTAGTATTCCAATGTATAAATGTACCACAATTTCTTTATACATTCAGTGGCTGAAGAACATCTAACTGGTTTGTAGGTTTTGTCAATTATCAATAAAGTTGCTATAGACATTTATGTATAAATTTCCATGTGAACATAAATTTTCATTTCTCTTGGGTGAATATATATAAGTGGGAGACATGTTTAACTTTATAAGAAACTGTCAAATTCTTCTCCAAAGTGGCTATAGAATTTTGTATTCCCATGAGCAGAAATTTATGAGAGTTCCAGTTGCTCCATGCCCTCATGTGGTATCTATTGTGATTTTAATTTGCATGTAACTAATGATTAACAAAGTCAAGCATCTTTTCATGTATTTAATTGCCAATCATATATCTTTTTAGTATGTGTATTCATATCTCTTATTTATGATTTTTTAATTGAGTAGTTTATTTCCTTATTGTTGAATATTGATAGTTACTTATATTTGCAGCTACAAAATTGTTGTCAAGTATGTGGTTTGCAAATATTTTCCCTCAGTCTGTAGCTAGACTTTCTCTTCCCTTAACAACATTACATGTGGAGCAAAATTTTCTAATTTTAATAAGGCTCAATTTATCAGTTAATTTACTTTTATGATTTATGCTTTTGATGTTATATATAAGAACTCTTTGCTTAACCCACAGTTTAAAACATTTTCTCCTATGTTTTCTTCTAGAAGTTTTAAAATATTATGTTTTACATTTACATTTGGAGCATATATTTATACGAGGTTTGAGGTACTGATGAAGGTTTATTTTTTGATATGCACATCAAATTGTTCCAGTACCATTTATTGAAAAAAAGTTTTTGTTCATTGACTTACCTTTATACTTTTGTAAATGGTATTTCTTATTTCATTTATATTGATTATGGTTATAAATATAAAAATATGATTAATTTTTGTGTGTTGATCTTGCGTTTGAAACCTTGTTAAACTCATTTATTACTTCTAATATTTATATAGATTCCACTGGATTTTCTACATTGTTCATCATGTTGTCTACAAGTAAAGATGATTTTACATCTATGTTCTGAATAAGTGTGCCTTTTATTTATTTTTCTTGCCTTATTGATCTGGCTAGCACCCTCAGCACAATGTCAAATAGAAGTGGTGAGAATGGATATCTTTGCCTTGTTCCTCATCTCAGAGAGAAAGAACTATCTTTTGCATTAAGTAAAGTGTTGATCCCAGACTGCATGAAATGCTCTTTATCTGTTGAGAAGTTTCTCTTTTATTTCTAATTTTCTTAATTTTTTTTATTTCAAAAATGAACTTTGGACTCTGTGAAACACTTTGTACGCAGCTATAGAGATTATGTTGTTTTCATTTTATAGTGTGTTCATATGATAAATTATGTTGGTTGATTTTGAGTGTTAAACTATATTATTCCTGTGGTACATTTCTACTTGCTAAATTTGATTTGCTAAGATTTTGTTTAGAAAATTGTGTCTGTTCACAAGTAATATTGGTAGACAGTTTTTTTCGTCTTGCAATATTGTTGTCTGGTTTGGATATCAGGGTAATACTGGTCTCACTGAATGAGTTAAAACATGAAACAAAGATGAAAGGATGTTTACCATTATATTTTCTTTTTCTCACTAAAAATAAAATAAACTCAATTCCATACTTCTCTCTAGAAGTAAGACAAAGACCTCTGAAATCAAACCATATTTAGAGGCAATGCATGTTTCAGAGAATCCTTGAATTCAAGTGCATTCACTATGTGTTCATGAAACTATCAAGGAGCAAGCACAGATAAAGTTACACCATTTCCAGTTTGCATACTGGAAAATGGAAAATAGTGAACTGATTTATTCAGGGTTAATAGCAAAACGGCACCATTAGTCCTCTTGCTTCTTATTACTCATTATAGTAATATAGTTGTTTCCTTAGTTACATTTATTTCTCAGTGAAATTTTTTTTTTTAATTTTACTGGAGACTTTAGAATCTAATTCTAAATAAAATGCAAAGTTACAGTAAAGTAACTCTTATCAAAAGCAGGCTGCTTTTTCTTAGTTTTGGTTTTCTATGGCTCAACTTCTTAGTGTTGGAGCTCCCGGGGACTTGGTCTCAGGTTTTTTCTTTCTATACTCAATCCTCATGTGTAGTAGTTGTCTATTTTCCCCATGTCCTCTCCTTTGGAATTGCTCCTTCCCAGTGCCATAGCTGTCTTTCAAAGTGCCCTACTTCCCCTGCCATAGAGATGACCCAAGCTGTCTCCCCCCAGAACCTGACAGAGTTACTGAGTAGGGTCTTTTTAGGGATTTATATGACTGCTGAGAGAGAAAGAAACTTTTTTATTCTTGTGAGATATAAGCTGAAAGTACCATGTAATCCTGGAGCTGGCAGAAAATTCCTAAAAAATATGAAAAATTACACTTGAAAGCATATAGCCAAACACACCCCCACCCCCACAAATTTGTGTGTGTCTGTGTGTTCGTGTAGATATATTTCCACTTTAGAAGCTCCTCTGAACTCTAGATTCATTTCCTTGAATATCCTTGACTTTCTACTTGAATTTGATGATTCAAAGGCAACTGAATCTACCATGTTCACAGTCAAATAATTGATTTTTCCCCAAACCTATACCTGCTTCACACATCTGTATCTCAGTTACCACCACCTTTCAGTTGCTCAAGTCAGAACACTGAAACTCACCATAATTACCCACTTCTTCTCACTTGCCTCCAACTCCAAACCATCAACAAGATCTGTCTCTCTTACTCTCCAAATGTTACAAGAATCTTTCTTCTCTTCATTTTTGTCTCAATTTCAGTCCAAGTCAGTGTTCTCTCTCACTGTATTGTGATATCCTTCCATCTGTCTCACCATTTTCAGTCTAGATTCCCTATAATCCATTATCTATGCAGTACCTAGAATATTTCAGAACTATAAACTAGGTCATTTTAGTATCCTGTTTGGAACGTTGTACATGATTCCCATTGTACATAGAGTAAATCTTGAATTTATTTTCATGGTCTAAAAAGCTTTTGACAACTCTAATCTCATTTTTCCAACAGACCCATATTATGTGGCCTTCACACCGTCCCTCTGTTTGTCCCCTCCCTTCCTTAGGATAGATGTTTCTCCTCCTTTATAGCTCAGTCTAAGTTACATCTCTTCAGGGAGATCAACTATGACCATCCTACCTAAAACAAGTAACTCCTCTCCAACACCATGAGTCTCTGTCAAAATTCTTAGGTCATATACTTTATACCATATGTGATCATTAGTAATTATCTGTTATTTCATTGGTACTTTTTATTTTTGTCTACCTCCTTCACTAGAGTGAACTGTAAGTTCCATAAAGAAAAAAAATGCCTCTTTTCTACCACTAAACACCTTGTGCCTAACTTAGTGCCAGCTACATAGACACTCAAAATTATCTGGTGAATGATGCAAAGAACAAACAAATGAGTGTATGAATGAATAAATTAATTATACAGGGTATGATATAGAAGAATTAGAGAAAAGGAGGATAACTCTACTTGGAGCGATATGGGAAGATTGCTTGGGAATAAGCACATGAATTCCTGAGAAATATCTTTGATAAGGATGGAAGGAAAGGAAATAGCCTCAGAGAAAACCTGGAAGACAAAAAGTGTGTGTGTGTGTGTGTGTGTGTGTGTGTGTGTGTGTGAGTGAGAGAGAGAGAGAGAGAGAGAGAGAGAATGTGTGTAAGGGACACACACTGTGTACATGTACTCCTAGTGTGGATATGTATAGAGGACAAAACTGCAGAGGATAGAAAATAAGCCATAACAGGGAGGGAGAAGTCAAATTGTAGATTTCATTGACTACCAGACTTCATTTAGTTTGGCTGGAAGTATAGTTATAGAAGTGATAAAGAATGTATATAAAGGAAATTGCTTTGGCAATGGAAGAAGGAAGTAATAGTTATGAGGTGAAGTGGTGGTAAAATTTAAAAACCTTATTGAGAAATAGAATACTATATGTTAACAGAGAAGGAAGATTCAAAGCTGATTCAAACTTGTGAACCTGTGTGACAAGAATACGGATTCCATTAATAGAGACAGGAAACTTGGGAGGGCTGTGTGTGAATTGAGAGAAGGGTAATGAAATTATGAATATCCTAAAATATATCCGCTTACAAATAGCCACCAGATACTTGGAAAGGTAGTCCTGGAGCCCAGCTAAAAAATATAAATAGGTTAAGCAGAAACAACTATCAAAAAGAAATGTGTTAAACATATGGACTTCGCAGCAACTTGGATGAATTTAGAGTCTACCATACTCAGGGATCTATCACAGAAACAGAAAACTGAGTACCACATGTCCTCACTCATAAGCAGACCTTGAACAATTATCATAATACTATAAGCAAAGGACTGACGGTAGTGGGAAACTGCCAGGGGAAGGACGGGGTGGTGCTGGCAGTAGTGGGAAGCTGGCGGGGTTGTGGGGGGAGGGTGGGCACACATCATCAACAAGGGTACCTGCATAATTTGTATACCTAACCCTGAATTGTACCCCATATCTTTAAAATATATTGTTTATTAAAAAAAAGAAATGTGTTGAGTATATACTCTAGGCTAGGAGTATCAGTCAGGGTTCAGTTATGGAAATAAAATTCAGCTCAATTATTGCTAGTAGAAAATCATTGAGTACATTCAATACAGGAAATTAGATGTTTATAAAATCATTGGAAAACCTGGGGAAACCTATGTCGTATGTGGACCTTTCTCAGACCTTGGCTTCAAGCATCTCTGATCTGGTTGGCCAGGAAGTACTATTGTCAGCTAGAGGTCAGGAAAATGCTTCTTCTGTGGCTTCTACCACTGCTGAAGCCACAGCCACCTCAACAGGCAAACTGGTAAACTGACAGATATGAGAACCCCACTGCTGCTTACTTCCTACTGCAGCGTGCGTGTCTGTTCAAACTGGTATAAGAATGATAAATTACCTCTCATTTCTTTCTACTTTCCAAGTATGGAATACGTGGATCTCTTTGGCAGAACCTATATAATATCATCAACTCTCAAGGTAAATGTGCCAGGGAAATGTAGTTTTTAGTCTTCTAGTCCTATTTTTCAAGTGGTGGGACTGCAGAGACATCAAATATAATGGGAATAGACCCTGAGTGCTGACAGAGAACATGCAACCCAATGCTCATTGTGCAAAGGGTGACATATACATTTTATCACCCACTTTTCATTAAAAAAATAGCATATCTTATTACCACCCTCATTTTGTGGATAATAATGTGAATACATAGAAACATTAAGTAACTCAATATAGGACTGCATGAGCCTACGGGCTCGAGACAAACATGGGCAACATGGCAAGACCTCGTCTCTACAATAAATAAAAGTCCGCATTCATTGACCCTCTGCTGTTTTCCTGGTGGAAATAATAGTTGTAGACCTCAAGGAAGAGTATGTCAACTGAGCAAAGAATACTAACTCTAGGCAGTTGGTAAATTCCTAAACGAGACAAGATAGTGTGAGAAGTGTGTATCATATGCAAAGTTAAAGAAGGTGCATTATCACAAAGGAAGTAATAGTTTATGGTTAATTGGTTTAAAAACAGAGAAGCCATCACAGTAGGCAAAAGGCAGGTCATTGTTATCACTGTTACTATTTAATTCTTAAACTAAGAGCTGTGGTGAAAAACAAAGCCATATGGACTAAGGGATAGAAGTCAGCTCTTAACAGTTGAGTACTGGCTGGGCTCAGTGGCTCAGCTTGCCATCCCAGCACTTTGGGAGGTCAAGACAAGTGAATTGCCTGAGCCTGTGAGTTTGAGACCAGCCCAGGCAAATTGGCGAGACCTCATCTCTACAACAAATTTAAAAAAAAATCATGCCTGTAGTTCCAGCTACTTGGAAGGCTGCAGTGTAAGGATTATCAGAGCCCAACAGGTCAACGCTGAGGTGGCCGTGAGTGTGCCACTGCACTCCAGCCTGGGCGACAGAGTGAGACTCTGACTCAAAAAAAATAATAATAGTTGAGTACCCCATTCCTGGTGGTCTACCCAAATGTGCTTTCTCTCTTCTCTTTTTCTTTTGACTTAAAACTTATTAAAAGACTTCAGTTCCTGAGTCATCCTGATAATCATTGCCATTGAGAGAACAGAGGACTTGGTGTGTGTTCTTACATGCACAGAGACACAGAGTCATGTTCACATGGCTACCTTAGCTGAGAATGGGCTCCGGCTTGACAAGGTACATCTGCATCTACCCACCTTCTTGATTTCACTCTCTGGCAAAACCAAAATATAGCTCCAGGACAAATTTTCTGAGTCTTGGTGTACTCTGATTTTGAGTGGGATTTCATTCCCTTACAACACTCAAGAAGACTTTGCATGCATGTATACAATAACAAAATACTATTACTTTATTGAGGCTATTCTTCTGGTTTTATGGCAGGCAGCATTTTGCAAGAATTCACTATGCATTGCTTCACCACGGGGCTACCTCCAACATTGTTCCTGCTCAGATATAGAAAGATATGTTAGTATGAACATTTACTGATGATGAAGACAGGTGAGAAATATTTCTTGATGCAGGATCAGATTTGTTATTGAAACTCTCCAGGTGGCAAAACTTCATCACATCTACATGCAGTCAGGTTGATTCCTTTGTAGCAAGAACTAATTAAAACTCTTTGGTATTGGCCAGATACAGTAGCTAACACCTGTAATCCCAGCATTTTGGGAGGTGGAGGTGAGAGGACTGCATGAGCCCGCGGGCTCAAGACGAACCTGGGCAACATGGCAAGACCTCGTCTCTACAATAAATCAAAAAATTAGCTGAGTGTGGTGGCACATGCCTGTAGTTCCAGCTACTTGGAAGGCTGAGGTGGAAGAATCGCCTGAGCCCAGCAGATCAAGGCTGTAGTGGCCATGAACATGCCACTGCACTCTAGCCTGGGCAACAGAGTGAGACTCTGACTCAAAAAAAAAAAAAAATACTCTGGTATTTGACTTCTACTATCAATTGCTATGATAAATTATAAATGATCAGATTCAAATAGTCTATTTAAAAAGTTACCTTGATGTGTTCAAATGACCCTACATATAATCTTGACTACAAAGATGAATGATTTGCTCAATTTGAAAGTATTAACACCTGGTTCTTGAACCTTTTTTAAAACTGTGGTTGATCTTGTCTCCACAAAATAGCCACCCTGAAAAGTAAAATCAGCTGCTGAAAATGAAACTAACCTAGTATTAATGAAAAATTTCGCTATAATTGTGGCCCAGCAAAAAAGTTAGCCTACTCTCTTGGAAATATCGTTTAGGCTACAGTTATGGTATTTTAATTAAAGTTCAAACATTTCTACAGTGATGAAAATGAAAAAAATATGTAAGAAGGAGAAAAAGACAGAAACATAAAAAATAAAAATCACATTTATTTAAACAAAAATATACACACAGTGTACAATGAATATGGTTTACACAAGACAATAAAACAAAATGATATTTCTTCAAATGCCAATATAAAATGATATATTTGTGCCTCATGCTAGGAATACACATTATTGGTTCATCTAAAATATATATTTAACATAAAAAGAAAAATGACAACCTTTCAGATGAGTACCACAGAAATCTAAAAATTAAATGTCGGGTTAAATAAAATAATAAAATACCCACACAAGAATTATATGTGTACAAAGTATTATATGTATGCAGTAAAATGAGTGTCTATACAGTTTTAGATATGTGCAGTCCAACATTTGAAAGTTCCAAAGTTCTTTAACATGAAATATTTTTAACGTTGTTAGCCATATGAAAGCATCACAAGAATTATCTAGATAATATAGCCATCTTGCCAAAATTTGAGTCAATATTGCCTTTCATTATCAGGTCATCATTCAAGACATGCTGTTGGATGATTCCTTTTATGATCTGTGGGTAATTTAGATGATTTTTTTGGAATACGAGTTTGAAAGGGCAACACATTTCTTCCTAAAAAATTGTACTTACTAAAATATGTAATTTTTTTGAGAAAACAGGTTTTATTGAGAGGACAGAAAAGCTCCCACAGTGGGAGAGGACCCGAGGAGTTTGCCCTAAAATATGTATTTTATTGGCAAGATATGGCTTATCAGGCAACATTGCTTGCGTTATATTTTCTTTCCCTTGATATTCACTCTCTCTAGGTACCATACTTAAGTGTACGCTTTAAAAATTTTTTTAAATTCTAAGTATGCATGCTATCTGTAAAAATTCCAACTCTGGAAAGCTAATTTCATATACATTTTTTAGTTTATATTACCTTACTATTTTTTTCCTATCTCCTTGTTGCTAACAGCTAGACATGATTGGTTTCATTTAAATCAGAAATGTTTTAGATTTTCTTTTAACTTGATTAGAAATAAAATTCACTGGGTGACTGACACACACCATGACTCAGAAAGAAAAAAGGCAAATTTCCATACCTTAACTCTACATCTAGTAGCTTGCAATATTTTATCTAAAAAATTATTTTCCTATTCTTAAAGACAATTTTTGCTGTAAGTAGCATCTCTTTGGATGCAAAGTTATAACTTGCAACTGACAAACAAAAGATATAATATATTGGTACTTTCCTTATAAAGCTCAGACACATAAATATGGGGGAAAGCATAGCTTATGCAGATTGCAGCTGGGCTAAATGAATGTGAATTCACGCTAAAAACCGTCAGTCAACTACAGAACTTTCAGCAAATCATTCTTTTAGTAGTGCAGTTTGTGCAGCCTCCAGCTATTAGGGATGCTTTGTGTTCAATATATTTGTTTCTTTCTGTAACTGCTGATCACAGTTTTATCCCAAACCAGTTTCCTAAATCTGTGATAAAAGTTAATTTATTTCCTAAAAGACTACAAAGGTGCCCTGTATATTGAACTAAACAAATGATACACTACCATGCTTGGAAATCAAATACCTAAAACATTTGGGATGATTTAGCATAGTGCCAGAGTTTAATTTGTTTAATCTAACAGTTTGGATTTCAATTGAGCTATATTTATTAGAATCTAGACAGAGTAATATGTTACTGTTTTTCCCACTTTTAGCAAGTGCCAAAATTATGAACTCCAAAATTGATAGTGAAGCACATTTTCAGTGATACTCGGATTAGGTTAACATTTCTCTGCGTTGGGCTTTGAGTCATTGCTTATACTAAAGCTGCATTGCTAAGATTTCTCTTACAAAGCCTTATTAAGGATATGTTATTAAGCTTATCTCTATGATTTAATAATTTAATTATGAATAAAATATCAGCATCAACTATGACTTTTAGCTAACTAGTAGTCTTTAAAGAGGGTAAAAACCAAAACAAAATTATAGGCATCTGAAGATGAGGGATTGCATTTAATACACTTTTAGTACTTTTATACTGCTTCCAATCATGTGTTATTTTCTGAAGAAGAAAGGAAGGTGGCATTCATTTTGTGATGGTAAATGTTTAACAGCTGTCTTTCCAGGAGTTAAAAGTGATAGCTTTTAGCATTTGCCTGGTCCTTCCTATGGTGTAAATACTCCCACTGTGGACAGTTTCAAGCTACTAATATGATGTTTCTGAATACGGAGTCAGGAAAAGATGCACAGTAGCACACTATTATTTAGTATCTTCACTATAAAAATTACAATAGACCTAAGTAACCTCAAGAGTGTAGGTAAATGATAAAATGCAGCAAGATAATTGAGAGGTGGTAAGCTTGATAATTACCTTTGTTTTTAATATCATGTATTCCATTGTGTTTTATGATTTAATAATTAATAAAGGTTGTATTTACAACCAGCTCACAAAATTTTTGATAATCTAGTGATCAACTTTCGTGAGTCAGCACAAGCCAGTTCCAGGCCACCACGGGCATCATGTCTTTTGTCATACTGTCAACATTTATATAGGAGAGATTTGATTTACTTGAGAAGAAAAGCATTACTCTATACAAATCATGGGGTTTTGTTGTTGTTGTTTCATTTTTCACATCTTATTTCATGTAAAATGCCACACTTAGTTGACAGGAAACAAAGAAAGTATCCTCCATCAAAATGCAAGCTTTTAAGGCTACACAGTTTTTCAGAAGAGGAATTAGTCTTATAAAGTTGAGGACTGGAGATTAGTTCCATGCGACACTGCCCTAACTGGACAGTTTATTATTTTAGTACAATTTCTCAACAGATTAAATGGTTGCTCTGAATATCTGAATGGTGGGACTAACCAAACTATGTTCAAAGGGTTGTTTTGGTAGAGCATAGACAAGACTCAAGGCAACATTTATAAGAAAAAAAACATGAAAAGTAAATGAATGAGTGCATCTAAGGTTAGGTCTGTGTCAAATATTTCAAACTTTTGTATTTTGTGGAACATTTTCTGATTCTGGGGCTTTTGTCACTGCTTCAACCATATTCAAGGTCCCACCTTTCCCTATTTGTCTTTAAGGATCCCACCCCCACCCCCACCCCCACCCCCAGGGCTCAGTAAATAGCTAATCCAGAATCAATACCTGCATTTGATGATATTAGAAGGGAAACATATTTTTGAGCAAAAAATAATATTGTTTGGAAATGTCATTTTCTTGGTTCATTTTTGGCTCAATATGATCTTCTAAAATAGGCCTGCTGGTATATCTTTTAAATGGAAATATAGATAGAATAACATGACTGCAGCTGTGTTTGTACACGGGAAATTTTAAAACTTCTTTGTTTAACATTTGCTCTTTGATTTAGAATGCCTTATTTCCATAACTTAAGAAAGAGTGAAGTGGTTGTCCAAAGATATTTGGACTATCTCTCAGGAAAGGAGCAATATTGATGTTGATAGGAAGCACATTTTTAAATGAAATCCACACTTAGAAGTTTGTACACATACAGTCTTTCTATAAGGAAATGCAGATGACTATGCTAATAAATAAAAATTTATATGCATTTGTATTACAGTAAGCTTTACCCTCCAAAACCTCCATATTAGCATTTATTTTAAAAGATATTTGAAATGTATCTTAAAAATAGGAGAGTCTACTGTTGGCTTTCTAGTTAATAAATACTTTTCCATATTTGAGTCAAAAGATTTCATTTTTAAAAATACAAAGATTATTGTGTATAAGAGTATTTACAGGATAATAAATTACTTAAGGTTTCTTGGCACTCAGACTACCACTTGACATACTGAATGAGGCTTCATAGCTATTCCAGGAGACCTGTATCATCCCAGCCTCCTTATTTGAAATCCAGTGGGATAATGAAAATAGCCACAAATCCTACCATGTTCAAATAAAATTGAACAATTTGAAGATTACATTTAATCACCTAAATGAAGGATGAGGTAAAATAGAGAACACCAAGGTAATTTTGTCACTGAATAAATTCTGAGTACATAGCACATTTTCTGAGGACAAAGACTATAAATAGTTTGGTAACTGCCTGAGGTATAATGCTCAAGGGTTATTAGCTAAGATAATAAATTGATAATTCTAGTGTGACAAGCCCCACAAGGTTATCTAAAAATTTGTGGTAATTTGAAAAACTCAACATGGGGCTACAACTCTGTTTAGAATCCTTTATTTCAACAGGAATGTTGAGCAAGAAGCTAGCACATTAGCTATGAAGAACTTCAAAATACCATCCATTGGTAATAACGAAGAGAGGTCTTAACGAGTCTCTGGCATTTCCAAAGGAGGCTTATGTACTGGATGGCTCATACTTCTGATGAGAAAAGAAAAAGACTAAATTTTTACAATTTGAAGAAAATAGGTTTCATTTGTTCACACTTTTGTACTGTAAGCTTCAATTCCAGTGATAAATCCTAATTTTTTTTTTTAACTAACTAGCATTCCCTGT
Source organism: Tarsius wallacei (assembly GCA_963574415.1). Lineage (NCBI taxonomy): Eukaryota > Metazoa > Chordata > Mammalia > Primates > Tarsiidae > Tarsius > Tarsius wallacei. The sequence continues at coordinate 5,941 of CAUYQG010216323.1, read as the reverse complement.
AATCTTTATGTGTATTTAGCATAACAATTTGGAGAGGAGACAGAGAGGCACAGGGTAAGAAAGTAAAAAGAGGTTTTAATTATAATTCTGCAATTATCTAGCTGGGTGATTGGGGGTGGTTGGCCTTAACGTATCCATTTTTGAATAGTGGTTATACAAGATGATCACCAAAGAAACTTATAATTTGGATTTTGGAAGACTTATGAATGTTGTCATTTTACTAAGTAAGGACAAATTAGAAATTAAAGGTAACAGAAAATAATTGTTTTAAGTTATCCTTCGTGATACTGCATATGTTTTAAAGACTTATTCACATATACTAACCTATGCCATACTATGTACTTACATCACAATGACTCCTAGACAATGTCTCAGAGAGATTTCACTGACATTCATGAACTTCACAACATAAAGTTAAGGCTGGTGGGGATTCTTATTTTGGGCATCAACAGGCTATTCATCTTTGATTTATTTGCAACTTTACTTTCTTGCAGTATTTTTCCTATTATCCTGTTAAGCTTTCTATATTGCCACTTTCACAGCTGGGTCACACAAACCAAGGGAGAATTGTGAAAAGGTCCCATGGTTTTGAAATGTGTTTACTGCCTTACTAACCCTGTTCACATACCTGTTCAGAGGTAGTCACATATTGACAAAGGTCTTTACGAACCCATATACAAACTGCTTTAGCATTCCAGATCCTAAGTTAAGTCTACCAGGTTTTACTATGCTATAAATGATTTTTAAATCCCACAGATGGATCTTCAGGTTATCTGTGTTCTCATAGGCTGTGAAGTAAGATCACAGAGAGTCTCTCTTTTCCCCCTCTTCTCTCTCCATCGTGCATGGTTAGTAGCACTCTCTGAATCACTTCTAGATCTGTTGAAACAATCTATGTTTTCTCAGAATGTCTTTCATTTAAATATTCCATAAATGAAATTTACACATTCTGAACCAATCTCAATCAGTTAGGGTCAACACAGAGAAGTTTAGAACTAGAAATGGCAATACTGTCTGTAAGATATTTTACAAATGGATTTCTTTCAGAGTAATATGCTGATAAAGAATTCAAGTAACTCCTGAATTTGGGCAAACATGTGTGATCACCTCCCCCCACAAATTCATGACAATAAAAAAATAGAAAAGACCAAGATGGAGATTATTCGGCTGAAACGCATTTGTGTTCCTGTTTATTGACATGTTGGTAAACTTAGGTGTCAGCTTTTCCATAAGTCCCCTCTGGAGGTCTGTAGTACTTGGGGAAAGCCATCAGCTGTAGCATGTTGAAAGCATACTTTCTGCATTTGATATTCTTCAGTACATTCTCTATCCGGCATCCTTCTCTGGTGAAAGGGGAAAAAGTACAACTTCATGAAACACAGAATAAATAAATATGCTTTATTTGTTCAATGCAGAGTTGCAGCAACAGTCCAAGTAAAAATAACAAAGATTCAACTCTACATTTTTTTTTCCACAAGTGATGATACATCTTACAAAATTAAATCCTAGGCCAGGCCCAATACCATTATTGCCCTCGGAAAGAGATGACTAAAGTCTCTTTACTCTTAACAGACATTTAAGGTTTAATAAACTCTTTAAATATAATCTTCTCCACAATACAGCTCCACTTTAGTTTCATAAATATATCTGCCTTTTTATAGCTTTTCCACAAATTAATTTCTTAGTCTCTTTAAAACACATTAAAATCTATATGTAGCCCTAAGGATGCAGGTTCTAGGAATAAGGCATTTAATTTATTAAGTCTGGCCCTATAGATTTGTAAAGGAAAGTTTCATCTCTATTTTACTTCATTTAGCTGTGCAACAAAGAGAGAAAATGGCTTTCCGAACAGCCTGGTCCAAGTCTCAGCTTTATAAAGAAGAGTGCTTGTCCACGGACAGTACAAAAGTCACAAGTGCTGGAAATGGCGCATAAGACACAAACAAGACCTTGTTAAAAAGAATAGAAAAGTACTCTGAAAGCCAAATCAACCCAAACAATAGTTACAAACAGGTAAATTTAATTACAAAACACAAATAGCCATTCTCTCCATAAAGTTACTCAACAGAGAAAGGTTAATTGCAGCAAAGAAATAAAAGAACTAACAGGTTGAACAAACAAATAAACAGAAGTTTCTATCAGCAGATGGCAACTATGATATTAGCACAGTGGAAATAAAGTCTGCAACCTCCCACATCTCTAGGACAACTCAGGGTGTCAGTGTATTGTGCAAATTCAGTCTTAATTTCTTTAATAAATTTAACAGGAAGAGGAATAGGAGGTTCAGAACTTCAAGCTTTCAGGATTCTGTTCTTTGTCTTATTCCAAAGACAATAATTTAAAAATTCTTCTTGAGCTAGTTAACAGTGGGAAACATTTTTCTATGAACAAAAGAGCAAAATAATTTACTTAATGCATAGTACTTTTTTTGTTTTTTAGATTTTAGGAAAAAAACAAACAAAAACACAATCCAAACATTTTGTTTTTTTAAATTCTGTGAATCTGAAAATGTAGAAATATTACAGCATTGTCCCCATAATTTGAAGTCCATTGTCATTTGTAGAAAAAAAAAATACAACAGAAAACTTATTGGTATTTGGCTAATAGTAACGCAAGACTTAAAATAAGCCACACAACTAGCAGGTGAGAGCTGACAAGCAGCAAGGCGACAGGATAGAAGTGTCGAGAAGTTGGCTTGTTATCAGTTAGACAGCCTGTTTCAGGATCATCGGATTCATTCAGTGCTCCCTGTGTTTGTTTGCTGTTAAACGGGTGGGGAGTTAGGGAAGAAAAGAAAATAGTACAGTGTTCACACAGTAAAGGAATTCAACCTTAAATATTCTGAAATACAATGCATTATGTTACACAATACAGTTGTTTCAGTTGAAGTTTTTATGCCAAATAGCCCCAGAGGCATCTTGTATATTGCTTCCTTACTGATACATTGAAAAAGGTATCAAAAGAGGAGATACCTTTTGTTTTTTTGTGCAAGAAGACAACACTGTGATGATGTTCATGAGGGTTGAAACTACATGGACCAAATGAGCATAGTGGAACCAATAAACAAGACTATATGAATAAATAAATAAAATACGGATCAATTCATGAACATAATGTGATAACTGCATCTTTGGAAAATGAAATGAGAAACACAAGATGTAATGAAGTAATCGGATGTGTCTGGCACATTTAAACACACCCTCTGCTGGTACTGTACTTATACGATGTATTTAAACTTCTAAAAATGATGTATTGAAATGGCGTGATCTTTAAAATGAAAGAAGCATCTGACATGCCATCGTTGTCAGCCATAATATTAGTTTAACAAAACTCAACTCAGCACCCTTTTGGTAGCTTAGCTCATAAATTATACTGTGTCCTGCTCATCTTTCTTAGATAGGACCAAATCTATCTCTTATGGACACTTGATCTGCAAAGAAACCCCTATTTACAGAACGATATTTCAGAAAATACAAGATTTAGTTTCTAGATTGTGTATCTTCTGTGTAAGTAAAAAAAGGGGGGCGGCTTTTATAATTCTATTTTAAAAACAGCTCCAGTTATGGCAAACATACTATACTGATATTAATTGAAAATAAAATTATTTTCTGGGCTGTAGTTCATAAGTATTCAGAATTTCAGTCCCATTCAGTGTGAGGCATTGTTTAATTCGCTCTTCCACTTTTTGGCAGAAAACTGTTGCCCAGTCCTATGAATTGTGCCAAGTAAAGAAAGCATTTAAAGAAATTCCCCAGAGGTTTGCAGCGCTTTTCAGTCTGAACATTTCCTATACAGAAATTAATTACCAGGTGTTAACCACATCAGCGGCTGCATTTGAACAAACAGTAGACGTGATGATTTCAAACAATAATCTGAATGAGTGCTGTGAGCTGGTGTTTCCTTGTCGTTTAGTACGACCTAGGGACTATGTAATCAGTGATAGTAGAAGATTGTCTGAAAAACAAACGGTTTATTGGGCAAAAAGGGGTTTATTTTGGACTTGCATATCTCCTATTCTTAGTTGTACGAGGAACTTGGTTACTAGGTGGAAAATGTGATTTGAATGTGCTGAGACTTTTGAATGTGACTAAGTAATGCCCCCTTGCCTTATGGTGCTGCTTCTACTGGCTCAAGATCCCTAAATTGCTAATCCCAGAGAAACAGTTCAGTCATGTGTTCAACCAACATTTTTTAGTGTCTACCATGAGGCTGTTGCTGCTGTCAGCACTGGGAACCCAGAGGTGGATGAATCAGAAAGAGACTTTTGCCTTCCTGAGGTCTACATTAGAGTTGGAGAAGGGGGGGACAGAAAAAGTGAGAATAACATCCGGCAAAAGCTCAATGGAGAAAAATTAAAGCAAAAAAGGAGGTGTGTGTGTGTGTGTGTGTGTGTGTGTGTGTGTGTGTGTGTGTGTGTTTAAAATAGGATGGTTAGAGAAGCTTTCGCAAGAAGGTAGTACTTGATCACATACTGAAGATGGAAAGAGAAGGAGTAATGTGGATGCTTAAGTTAATTTTTCCATCATGCTAGCGCATTACCCAGCAGCCCCTGATATAATGGGACTGGCAAATTTAGACTGGAGGACAGAAGAGCATTGATAGAATGCTGGGAGGGCTTTGTTCTGCTTGGTTGGGTCTCAGTGTGGGAAAGCCCAGGCTACCAGGGGCAGTCAGGAAGGAAATGGCCTGAGATCATGGATGACAGACCAAACTGGAGGAGATACTCCACAGTCATGGACTCCACTGTCATCACAGACTCCAAAGAGAGAAAAGGGCTACATGGATCCGAAGAGGGGTACATGGATCTCAGATGTGGTTCTCAGATGTGGGGCTGAGGACAAAAGTGTGTAAGCTTAATACTACTAATACATATCTCATTCTTTTAAATTTATATTTTTCATATATTTCAAAATTATAGTATATTAACAGCATAGCATTTGCAGGAGCAACTGTGATACAGTAGATCAGAGCACAGATTCTGGGGTCAGATCACCTGTTTCAGGCTCAGCTCTGTTCCTTACAGTCTTGGGCAAGTCATCAACATGCATGTCTCAATTTCCATATCTGAGAAGTGGTGGCAATAACAATAATACCTACATCGTAGAACAGCTCTAAAGTAACATATAACAGTCAATACTTATAAAGTCCTTAGAAAAGAGAATGCATATAGCAAGTATTCAATAACAGTTATTGTTATAACATTTGTATGTCAGGGTTTGTTCTATGTATTGTAGTGTACCTAGAACCTGCTTAACTAATAGGAATCTCCCTGCTTTTATTTTTTTCTAAAAAACTCTCCAGTTTACCTTTAATGCATGGTAATACACACACACACACACACACACACACACACCACCAGGCCATTGGAAGCAACCAAAAAAAAATGCCTAAGATAAGTACTTTGGCAGAGAGGCACACTTATTCTCATGGCGGGGGGAGAATTCTAGATAATTGCTCATCTCAGGGCCATCATCAGGATCTCCAAAAAGACTTTGTAGCAAATATTTGCTACCTGGCTAAGTCAGCATAAAGAGAAAAGTCAAATTTCACACAAGAGATCATTAGACAGATGTGGCTTTGCCCAGCATGTGCCGATCTATGTGTACAAGTCAGGTAAGTCTCCCTCCATGGGGTCAGCCATGCCCTCTGGGCCATAGGTCCGTGGTCATTTCCAGCAGCAGAGGTTTGAGGGTAGAGCAGGTTTAGAATGAGCTGCCCCAGAGCATGACGTGAGAATACCAGCCAACGTGGGAGAAAAGCTGCAAGCCAAGGCTGGGTTGGGGTCCATCCGTGTGGTCTGTAAATCTCCTTCAGGGATCATTCATGCCAAAAGGAGACTGAGGATCATTTATTGTCTTACTCAGCTTTCTCTGCGTCATTTCCACACATGATTTTCCTTCCAGGTCTGATAGATTTTCAAAAAAGATCATTCCTTCGGCTT
>CAUYQG010216316.1:0-10381 GCA_963574415.1 Tarsius wallacei | reverse complement strand
CACCCAGCTAATTTTTTTTGATTTTATTGTAGAGATGAGGTCTCGCCAAGTTGCCCAGGTGGGTCTCGAACCCGCGGGCTCAGGCAATCCACTCACCTCAGCCTCCCCAAGCGAGGGATTACAGGCTGAGCCACCGAGCCCAGCTAAATGTCTCAATTCTTACAGGTCTTTATTAAATTTCACTTTCTTGGTAAAGTACACTATGATTAGCTTACTTTTTAAGTGTCGCCCAACTCAAACACCTCCATTTATCATTGGATCCCTTTCTTCAGATTTTCTAAGATGTAACATACATGATTTTTATTTGTCTTGCTTATGGGATGAATTTTTTGACTAACTCATGAATTCCATGAAAACAAAGAATTTTGTCTATTGTTTTCTCAGGGTCTAAAACTGTGCCTGGCACATGGTAGTGCCCAACATTTTTTTTGTTAAACAATTAATTAATTAGCCAATTGCTCTAATAGTTAAAAATGAGCCATCTGGTGCTAGATGCTTGGGTTCAAAGCCTTGCGTAGACACTTTGTAGCTGTGTGATGTAGAAAAATGTATTTAACTTTTTTGTGGTTTAACTCATTCATCTATAAAATTGGGGAAACAATAATATTTATCACATCGTGTTGTCAGCAAGATCGTGGAGATGATATATGCAAATTATTTTGCACATTGTCTGACACATAAAAAGTGTTAAAATATTGGCTATTATTCTAATTTTGTTATTTTATTGTAATAACAATAAAAAGATTAGAAAAATCTTCAGAAATATATTCACTAAATTATCAACGTTGGTTAACTTGGGGGCCTTGGTGCTATCACACATATTTACACTAAACATTCTTGTATTCTCCAGGAAAAAAATCATTTTAAAAAAGTCTGTATCTGAAATCCCTAAAAAGTATACATACATGCCTGTCTTCTGTTTGCCTCCTTTTCTTTAAAAAAAAAATTATTTTAATTCTACTCATTATTTTCCACCACGAAGTGATTTGAGATATATTTATTCACTTCTCTGGTCCTCTGGGGAGGATGATTTATGATTCTTTTGCTGGCCCAGAGGTTCAACTCTAACATCTGAAGTTTTATTTCTTTGGGCTGTCCTTCTCAACTCCCCAGGTGGCCTGCTTCTCATTTGCTCCACAGCTGTGTGGCAGTACTTCTATTAAAAATATAGAAGACCCACAGTTATCAAAACCAGCAATATATTCAAGAAAATTTTAAAGGTCTCATAGTCTCCCTTAGTGTTTTCCCCTCAAGAAATTCATGGCATTTCACTTCAATGAACATATAAATTATTTTACTAAATCTCTAGCATGGTTGAAAATCATTTGTTATATTTGAGCAATCCCGGAAGAAATGAGAGGACAATACCGTAAATGTTATTATGAGAATTTTTATTTCTTACTATAAGAATGATATATTTTTTTATTAAAAATTCTATGGCAAAAACTACCAAGATAGAAATAAAAAACAAAGAATATCATTTTTTTGAAAATATAAATTATAGAATAATGAACATTCATGTATCTTAAGGTCCTTATATAATTACGTGGATTATATTATACTATATACACCCACACACATATCTATCTGTATGGGAGTAAAAATATATACACACATCTTATGACGTCTTCATATTTCTATTAACATATGTGCATTTATGCATGCAAAGAATTTGTATGAATGATGATGTGTGCAAACGTACCAATACTTTAAACATCCACACTAGAATGAATGTACCATTTTATGTGCTCAAATACTTTTCAAAATGGACTTATTCATCTTATTCTCATCAGCTGACTTTCTCACTCTTCTCTTTCTCTTTCTCTTTTCTTTATCCTCATTCTCCCCTTCCCCGCACTCCTCCTATTTCTCTCTGTCTCTCATTCTCTCGCTCTCATTTTAATCAAAAATAGAGGAACAATGTAATATCATTATTTAAAGTATGCTTTTTAAAAATGACACCTAAAGTTATTATTATATGCTATTAGCCATTTGTATTTTTTTTTCTTTTGTGAAAGGCATGTTTCCCCCAGTTGGTTATTTTTATATCAATTCATGACTTTATACGGCATTGTCATAATTTTAATTAAGGGTGTTTGGGACCATATTGTGTGCTTTTTAAATTTATGTTTAAGTTTTAACTCCAAGTGCCTTGGAATGTAATTGCATTTGGAGATAAGATCTATAAAGAGGAAATTAAATTAAAATGTGGTCATTAGGGTAGGACTTCATCCTATGTGACTGGTGCCATCATATTTACAGGAGAGATTAAGACACAAATGTGAACAGAAAAAAATACATGTGAAGACACAAGGAGAAGATGACCATCTCCAAGAGAAGGAAAAAGACCTCAGAAGAAACCAACTCTACTAACACTTTGATCCTGGACTTTTAGCTTACAGAACCATGAGAAAATACATTTCTGTTGTTTAAGACCCCCAGTCTATAGTTCTTTTTTACAACAGCCTTACAAACCAGTGCAGGTATTAACCACTTTTTTCCACAACAAGTGTTGAAAATATATTTTCTAGTTTGTTATTTCATTTTTGTGAGCTAAATTTTTAAGTGTGACATAATGCCATAAGAGAACAAAAATCATAATTGTTGATAGCTTAATAAATGTCCTCAGAATGAGTGGCCTACATAACCAAATCAGAAATTAGAACATTATTATCCAATGACCATTTGTACAGCTAATCGTAAATCGTACACCAAATCCTTGAAATAAAATTTAAAAAGAACATTATTATCCTCTACCCTTATTTTTCCTCCAATCACTAACTACCTTCAAGTATAAAGGGCTTTCTATCTACACTACCTAGTTTCACGTGGGTCATAAGTAGACATATGATTCTGCTGGCTTGCCAAAGACCAATTTACAGCCCAGGAAGTAAAAGTGTCATATATGAGAACTTCATTTGCTTCCCATCCTTACCAAGACTAGAATTACCAGTTTTTATTCTGACCATGTATATTTTCTTTATTTTAAGCATCCTGTTTTCTATACTTGTATCTTACAGATTTAAGTTTAATTTTTTTGTTAAGTGTGAGACTGAGCATTTTTTCAAATTATTTTTCATCAATTACACTTCCTTGTGTATGACACCCTTGTTCAACACCTTTGGCCAAGTCCCCCCGTTCTTTTTCTTATTGGCAGATAAAAATTCTTAATATATGGAAAATATGCATTACTTGTCCACATATATCGGGCAATATATTTGTCCACATATATTGCATACTTCATACATATTTCACTTGTCATTAAACTTTCCAATATTTTCTTTTAATAAACAGAACTATTTAATGTAGCCCTGTTTTTTTTTTTTGAGTTGGAGTCTCACTCTGTCACCCAGACTGGAGTGCAGTGGCCGCTCCCGGCCACTGCAGCCTTGACCTGCTGGGCTCCGGCGATCCTTCCGCCTCAGCCTTCCAGGTAGCTGGAACTACAGGTGCATGCTACCACAGTCGGCTAATTTTTTTGATTTATTGTAGAGATGGCTCGCCAAGTTGCCCAGGAGGGTCTCGAACCCTCGGGCTCAGAGAATCCACTCACCTCAGCCTCCCAAAGCACGGGATTACACCGAGCCCAGCTTAATGTAACCCTGTTAATCACAAGTTTTCTATATTGTTAACCTGCATTATAGCTTCATTAAGAAATCTTTTGCCTTTCACAAGGTCAAGAAGTTGTTCTTTTGTGGTATCTTCTAGAAACTATTTTCTTTATTTTTCATATCTTTAAAGCATCTACAATTTTTAATTTTATGAATTAAAGGTCAAAATTATATCTTCAACTGGATATTTAATTCATCCAATATGTTTTGTTCCTTCACTGCACTGCAGTTTCATCTGAGTCTCCCATTGGTCTGACTATTCCTGCATAAAAGCCACTTGGGTGGCATGTTCTCTCCATTTCTTACTATCTAAAAATATACATATTTTGTCTTCGTATTTAGGCAATATTTACTAGGTTCAAATTTTAGGGTTAGCAGTTATATATATGTGTACGTGTGTGTGTGTGTGTGTGTGTGTGTGTGTGTGTGTATAATTTTATTTTGGTTCTCTTTCTTTATTTTGAGAAGTCACCAGTGAGCTTATTGTATTTCATTTGACGATAATGTTAATGTTTTTATTAGGGTTACAATTGCTCGCATAACTTTAAATATATATTCTCAACTTAGAAACTTTTAAGAAAGAAACGGAGTAGCATTATATATGACACCACACAGCAACCAGATACAACTTAGGACTGTTTAGGCAAACTATGATATAGAGTCCTCTACCAATGAAGTCCTTTGGTAGGTCTTCTTTGTTTTTTACATTGTTGGGGTTCTTAGTTTTTCCTGAATCTTATCTTCCTGAATGTCTTTCATATATTTTGTAAATTGTACTCCAATATGTCTTCAAATGCTGCTTCTGTCCCATTTTCTCTATAGTTTTTAGAATGTCAATTATACTTATGTTAAGATTTTTTTCAACTATTGCCTAAGTCTCTTCTCATCCTTATATTTTTCATTTGTTTGGCTCTCAAGGCCTCAAAGTATTTTCTATTGCCTAATCTTCCACTTTACTATTCTTTTCTTCAGCCCTGTCCTCTCTAATGTGAAACCATTCTATAGAGTTCTTTCTTTCAACAATTTTATTGTTCAATTTTATTGTTTTTTAATGCCAGAATTGCCATTGTATTTTATATAAAATGCAGTTCTCTGGAATTCTAGTTCCTTGGAATTACTTATTTTGCTAAATATAATAATTAGGAGACTCTTAAAAGTTTGCATTTAGATACTCTTTTTAAAAATTTTAAAAATTATTTCTGTTGATTTTTTTTTTTCCTCTGATTCCTCTACAGTTTACTGTTCCAGCAGAAGTTGTGGGAGACAGGAGGACACTTTCCACACACAATACAGTATGGCCAGAACCCCAGGGTAGCCCTTTTCACCCCAATGCCAAGCCCCAAGCTTAGCTCCCTCCCAGCCCACTCTAGATGCACACTGATAGCTACCAAAGTTAATGCAGCCAAATGGCCCAGGCCCCTTCCTATTGCTCCAGTGCCAATCCTTCCCCCATACTCATTCACTGCCCACTCCTCCCTTTCCAACTTCCTTTTTATACACTGGATCTTTCTGTCACATCTTGAGGACCCCTGGCCTACCAGCAAGCCTCCCCCGACACATTCATGTAGGCCAATACCCCTCAGAGGCCTGAAGGGGTCATGAGAAGCCAAATCAGCTTTGGTGAATGCAGCCCCAGCCCCACCTCCAAATCCCCTCCCCTTGTAAAGATGGGATAAGTAGGGAGAGTTGGATGGAGGTACCATGACAACTACAACAACCTCTTATCTCTCATCTATAGACACCTAAATCAGGGAGGAAGGATACATGCCATCTCCACCTCAACTCCAAAATGGGGAAGGAGGATAATTTAGGGGACTGCGTCTCTAAGAGATATTAGAACACCTCTCCCAGGAGCTGAGGAGAATCACAGGTTGAGGTCAAGTTTAGGGTAGCAATCAAAGATCAAGTTCATCTTCTGCCCATTTTCCCTTGCTTACTCTGGGCCAATGCCCTTCTACACCTTCCAGGTTAGTTCTGGAGGACGTGAGGGCTGGGTCCCACACTAGGGCAACATGGGTCATTCAACATGAAACTTCCATGCTGTGCCCTGGGGGCCCAGAAGAGAGAGTCCCAGACTGGCTGCTCTAAGACAAGGTGCGAGAACAGGACCCGTTGCCATCAATGGATGCTGCACTGGTCAGAGAGGCTGTAGGAGACTGGGACAGGCGAGTCATACAGGATGAGAACATGTAGCCCATGCCTTGCAGGAAGTACTTGAAAGCCTCGGGGAGCTTGCCTGGCTGAGTCAGCCGGGGCTGACCTCCAGAGTCAGCCATCTTGAGGAATGAGGTCTGGGTGCAGTCCAGTTTTGAGCTACACTCCACCACAGCATCGTCGTGGGGTTCTTGTTCTCCTGCCACCAGCATCACAGGGCACTTGAGGGTGATATCACCTCCACGCTCTAAATTCAGATCTCGGCTGTTGTAGCTGTTCCAGTACAGTTCAATGTTGTCCAGGTTGGGTACATGTGTAATAACTTTAAAATGTGTAATGATATATCTGTACTTTTGTATCAACTCAGAATTTCCAGACAACTCTTCCTGGCTGAAAAGATATCCAAGGATCATCTCCAGAATGGAAGAAGTGAGGCCTGTTAGCTTGTGGGTTGCCCAATCCATCCAACCCTTGGCATTGGGACCAATGTTGATGAGGACAAGACCTTCAACTGCGTCCAGGTGGTTAAGAGCACATCTCGACAGGATGCAGGCTCCAGCTCCAACACCAACTTCAATTATGCAGAGAAACTTAAGTACTGCAGGATGCAAGGGATCATGTCTGCAAGCTGATCCAGAGGTGAGTACTGACATCCCAAAGGGAACACAGGAGCCCCCTCTTCCATTGCAGGGGCATCCACATGAACATGCACAAAGTTCTGAATGATTTCCTGCATATCCCCAAATTGAAACAGTGGCTGGAAGCAAGATTTATAGTTGAGCCCCACATCGTGGTAGGTGAGTATCACTGGGCATTTGGGTTTGGGAGTGCCATAGACAGTAAACGTGACAGAGCCATAAGGTGTCTCCACAGAGTGAGTCTTGGCCACTTCTGGTGTCTGTCCTGGCAACAGTGGCTTCTCCTCAATGATCTGCACCTCCTGCAGCTCTGCCATGGTGGGTGGGCTCCTATTGGCTGGATACAGTGGGATTAGGGTCAGGGTTCTCGCACCTCCTGACTCTGGGGTGCTGCAGCCATGGATGCTTCCACTTTCACTTGCCTTTGACTCCATTTCTTTTATTTTATTTCTTTGTGTGCATGGTGTTTTCTTCATTGAATAACAAATATTTTGTTTGGAAAATTGGAAACTTTCTAGATAATCTTATCTAAATCTGGGAATAATTTATTTGTTTATGGCTGTCAATATTTTGATTCAGATTACCTTAAATTCATTCAGAAGTTGAACTGACTCAAGGCTGTATTTTTCAGGCCTTTTTCTAATATGGTTATATTCTTGGGCCAGGTTGGGGTCTGGAATGTTGTAAGTGCTCTATATCCTATGTAGATCTTGAATTCGAATATTTTTATCTCTAGAATGACTCCTAAAAATTCTGCTCAGCTGAAGATTTTTGCTTGCCTTTTTATTCCTTCACCCAGCAGCATGTAGATATGTGCAAATGACTTAAGGAGAGAAGTACTACAGTGGATGAGGCTTACTTTGTGCTTCACTTATTTTAGGCATTCTGATTGCTCAAGTCAAAGTTACTTGCCATCGCAGAACTCTAAAGTATTTTCTCTCTAGTCCCATAAAATGATTGCAATCTTTAACTCCTACTATCTGTAATTTTCTTTTCAGGTTTTTGGTTATGTGCCATATAACCCTTGTAACGTGGAAAATAAGAAAATAGCTTAAAATATTGAGTTTACCATGGAGATTGTCTTTATATGCTCTTGGCTCATAATGTTCCAATTGCTTTGGTAGCTTTTAGGAGTCTTTTAAGTTTGATCATGTAACTATTATTCATTGCAAAATATAAACTAATGTGGTTGGGTTTTATCAATTGTAATGATGCTAAATGTATAATGTTTAAGAGAGAATGGTCCAAACGCTAAAATTAAATTGACTTTATTCTTGCAATCTATGACATTTTCAAAATTGTGTCAACTTTTAGAACTGTGAATTTTAGTTTTGATTGATATTTTTCTTGGGAAATATAAAGTATTTCAAAATCTTATCATAAAAGTATTTGAAGTACTTAACCAAATATTTGTTGACTGGAGTTTCCTTTTGTGTATGTGCTTGTTCATCTGCTTTAGAATCTCACTGATGGGGGTTTTAATCTTGGTAGATCTAATCTTAGGGTCAAACGTCTACCTTTGTCCTAGTTAGTTCTAAGGTTAATTCTATCCTTTTTTGAAATTCATGCTTTTGTCTTTCATATTTTTTTCTATGTGTTTCTTTTGCTGGAGTAATTTTATAAGTGTAAATAGTTATATCAGAATGCATGAATAGAAGATAATTAATTTAATATAAGATCTCTCATACTTAAAATTATATTAATTTTTATTAAGTAGACTGACAGATTTATTGAAATATAGAATTCAAGTTTCAACATCATTTTGTACTAGAATTTAAAATGTTTTATTTTCTTATATCTGTTCTCATGTTTTCTTATATCTCTCTCATAAAAAGAATAAGTAAACTGCTTATTCTTTTATTCTCTAGAATGTATTATAATTTTTGTCTTGTTTCATTAATCGTACCATAATGTGTGTGGTTTTAGAGCAGTAATTTTAAGTCTAAAGATTTTGTTTCTCTTCAGATTTGTTCCATATTACTTTATCATTTTTTAGTGTTTCATTAAAACAATGGCCCCCTGTTGGACACTAGATGTATTCTTTCTTAGAACTTTATGAATGCATGCATGCTGCTTTAAACTTTTTTTGTATAGTATTTTGTATACAATCGTAGTAAAGATACAAATTAAATCTCTCCCCAATAAGTTACTTTAAAATGTGCACAAATGAAATAAAATTATCCAATGCCTAAGTAACTTAGAAAAACACAAGTTCATACTTCAGACATATTTCTTTTTATATGCCATTTCATTCTTTTGGGTATCTTCTCTAATTTACTTTTGATCACTGTATCAATAAACCGTCTTAATATTACATAAATTTTATGTTATATCTCCAATACAGCCACCCTGAACACACTTTTTTTTTTTTTTTTGAGTTGGAGTCTCACTCTGTCGCCCAGACTGGAGTGCAGTGGCACGCTCCCGGCCACCGCAGCCTCGACATGCTAGGCTCTGGCGATCCTTCCACCGCAGTCTTCCAAGTAGCTGGAACTACAGGCGCACGCTACCACACCCAGCTATAAAATTTTCAATACAGAGTTCTCTACTATTCATTGCACTGAGACGTCTACAATAGTTAAACATTTATGTGATTTAAAGTGTTAGCACATTTTCCTCCTAAAAAACAAACGTTTAACTTTCCATTGTATTAAAATATTCATTTATATTAGTTATTACTCTTTTTGCTTACTTAGATTATATTCATTTCCTAAGGCTGCCATAATAAAATACCACAAACTAGTGGCTTGAAACAACAGAAATTTATTTTCTCACGTTGGATGTTAGAAGTTTAAAATCAAAGAGATGGCAGGGTCATGCTCTCCCTGAAATCTGTGGAAGAGTAATTTTTCTTTCCTCTTCTCCAATCTTTTTTTTTTCCTGGCACTCCTTAGAGTTTCTTGCTTTGCAAATGCATTATTCTAATCTCCATCTTCATGGCCACATGGTTGCATTTTTTCTCGTTGTGTCTCTATGGCTGTGTCTCTTCTTCTCTTTTGGAGACACTAGTCATTTTTTTATTAAAGGCCCACACTGCTCCAGTATGATTTCATCTTAACTTATTACATCTGCAACAACCTTATTTCCAAATAAGTTCATATAATTCTGAAATGTGGAAGTCCTAGTAGTTAGGACTTCAACATACTTTTGGGGAGACACAATTCAACCTATAACGCAAGGAAAAATTATAAAAGGAGTGTGTAATTTCATATAGAATAGGACATATAGTTCAATGCATAAAACCACAATTACTAAACTATGGCATGGCCTACATTTATGACATCAAGGAGAATAACCTAGAATAATTTGTTTCAAATATAGATTCAAGAGGACAAGTGTAGTTTTGTTACATGGATATATTGCCTAGTGGTGAAGTCTGGGTTTTAGTGTATCCATCACCCAAATAGTGAACATTGTACCCCATAAGTAATTTTTCAACCCTCACCTCTCCTTCACTCTTTCCTGGTTTTGGAGTCTCCAATGCCTATTATTCCCCACATTATGTCCATGTGGACTCATTGCTTAGCTCCCATTTATAAATGAGGATGTGTGGTATTTGACTTTCTGTTTCTGTGTTATTTCACTTTGAATAATGACCTGCAGCTTTATCTATGTTGTTGCAAAAATCATGATTTTATTATTTTCTATGGCTGCTTAATAGTCTGTGGTGAACATATACCACAGTCTTTATCCAGTTGTTCTTTGATGGATACATGACTTTGCTATTGTGAATAGTGCTGTGGTAAACATACGAGTGTGGGTGTCTTTTTGATATAATGAGTTATTTTCCTGTGAATAAATACCAAGTGGTAGGATTAACGGATCAAATGGGAGTTCTATTTTAAAAAGGCTCAACATCACTAATTACCAGAGAAATGCAAATTAAAACTATAAGATAACATACCAGTCAGAATGACAATTATTTTTAAAATAATTTTTTTAAAATTACCTTTTAAAAAGTTTTAAAAAATTATAGCT
>CAUYQG010216314.1:0-11704 GCA_963574415.1 Tarsius wallacei | reverse complement strand
TTTTTTTTTTTATCCAGTCCACCTTCGATGGGCAACACAGCTGGTTCCATGTTTTTGCTATTGTGAATAGAGCTGCAACAAACATATGTGTGCAGGTATCTTTTTGGTAGAATGATTTGGGTTCCTGGATAAACAAAATGTGGTACATATACATGAGGGCATATTATGCAGCCGTAAAGTAGGACAAATGTATTGACTTTGCAACAACTTGGATGGATTTGGAGTGGCTCATACTCTGTGATTTATCACAGAAACAAAGAACAGAGTTCCATATGTTCTCACTCAAGCGGACCTTGAACAATTATAATGCTATAAGAAAGCAATTGACAGCAGTGGGAAACCGTCACGGGAGTAGGGGTAGGATTGGTAGTTGAGGGAGGGGCATACCTCATCAACAAGGGTATCTGCATGATCAATGTTTGTATACCTAAACCTGAATGTACCCCACATCTTTATAATAAAAATTAAAATAAAAAATAAAAAAAGTGAGGAAATTTGTTTTAACTAGAATAGTAACCCACTATATAAGCTATGGGAATCACTGCAATTCCTCCAAAATCAGTCAATAATATCAAATCAAGACTTATCCAATAAAAGTATTGAATTTCAAGAAGAGAAGTGGTCCATAGTCTATAATCTCTGGGCTAGAAGGAAGTACTCTGAATTTTATACCATATGTAATAGAATGTCAAAAGGCAATGAAGTAATAGTGAAAGATTTTTTAACAAAAATTAAGGACTCAAGAAGTTTGTGTAAAAGTTTTTTCCATGTTAGAAGACAATGAAATTTCCAGATACACAAAAGCTCAAAAAACATTCCACCTATGTAGTCTTATTGAATAAACTATAAATATGCACGCACACATTCACACAAAATATACACTGACACAAAACTTTAAGATTTTCTTGTTACGTTCAACAAAAACGTAAATATGATAACAAGAGTCAAATATTATTCCTAGTATTTAGGAAAATTGATGATCAAACAGAAGTGGATCCCATCTTCATGGTAATTTATAGAGAATAATAGAAAAAAATAAAAAAATAAAAAATAACTTATAGTATACAATTTTGTTAAGTTTTAATACAATTTGGTTTTTGACTTAGGGGATTATTTTGATTTACTCAATTTTCTCCATGCAGATTGCATGAATTTTGGCCCTAAAAGTTTATTCTCTTAGTAAGGAAATGATTTTTGAACCACATCCATCGTACCACAATTCACATAAATATTTTTATTTTATTTAACAAAACCTTAAAATTGTTGTGCTGAAATGAAAACAAAGTCCTTCACAAATTTTCTTTCTCCACAAAGGGAATCCTTAACAAAGAAGTTGGCAAAGTACTTATACACTGAATCCTTGGATTTAGAGTTTTTTTTAAATAGAAAAAGACACACAAACCATGAATTATATTTTATTTATTAGAAAGATAACAGACATAACAACTTATTTGTAAAAATGTGTAAATATTCCTGTGCAGGCCATTGTTAAAATAGTATATAAGATAATCTCAACTATGTAAAGAAAAAATCTGCATAAGAATAAAAGACGATTGTTTTAAGGGTTTAGTTACTATGACTGTAAGACTAATGTAACTAATATATATGGCTTTAATATTCTTAATGTACAAATAACTCCTTCAAATTTATGTGACTTATTAAACCTACTTTAAAATACAAAGACTTGCACAGATAACCAAAAAAATACTAAATTATTTTATGAAATCATGTTCAACCTCACCTGAAGAAAATTCAAATTTACTTAAACATTTAGATACAATTTAACTTATTAAAATTTTTTTAAAAGACTAATACCATGTGCTGACAGAAGACTTAAAATATAACATTAACTTTCTTGAAAGTATTTTGATAATATACATTAAAAGATTTTAATGGTTATAACTTTGAGTCAATAATTCTACTTACCTAAATTTAAATTAGGCATTATAGTCAGTAATGTGAATATAGATATTTTTATAAGGGTGCAACATATAACACTTCTTAAAATAAATACTTTTGGAAGTTTGGATAAACTTGTTGCTATAGTACAGGAGAATGCAACTCCTTTATAGATTTCCATAGAAATAGCTTTAAAAAGAAAAGAGAGAGAGAGAGAGAGAGAGAGAGAGAGAATCCTGCATCAGTGCTCAAAACGGAAAATGAGTCGTCAGTCTTTTGTTGCTTACAGACTTATGTTAGGTGGTTAGTGTGTAGGCAGAACAACCTTCTGATATAGACACACAAAGGCCAGAGAAGCAAGAAGGGAGGACACTGTGGTAACACCCTCATTGAGGGAAAACTTGTTTTTGGGACCCACTCATACAAGGAGTTAGGGAGTTAGTGTGCATATATTACAGTTCTTAGAATGAGAAGCAGAATAGATGGATTAGAAGCAGTGATCAAATAGCTATGAAAACAAAACATTTTTGCCCTGGAAGAAATTCTTAGACTTCTAATGAAATTTTAACTAAGAAAAACAGACCTAAACTTGGACAATATCTGGTAATAAAAAGGACAAAGAGAAAACAAAACAAAACTCTATAAATACTCTTTGAATGAAAATCAGGCTTTTAGCAGATATCTACATAATATTGAGTATAATCTAGGCATTTTAGAGGTAAAACGATTGCACAATCAGAAAATATTTATCTAACCAAGTAGTGATTCCAATACAAAAACAATAGAAAACCATTCTCAGACATTAGGAGGCCAATGTACTTTCTTTAAAATATTACTTAAATCCCAAATGAGTGAAAGATTAAAAACAATGAAGAATTAATAAAAGGAGATTATGAGCAATAGAGGCAAAAATTTAGTGAAAATTAATTCCTATAGTTAAAAATAGTATAAAGACTTTATTCTGGATAGAAAGGTAAAAATTTGTAAATATCATTAATATGCATAATGTAGTTTTCAGATTACACCAACAAAAACAGAGATTAAACATATGCAGAAAGTAAGACCGAACATGTCATTATGAAAACAAATAGATCTAGATATTAAATTTCTGGCAGTCAATTTATCAAACATAATAAACTTGTAAGAATGAAATTATAAAAACAGACTATTTTCATACATCTATTCCTGAATACCTTCCAGGTTTCACAGATTTTTAGCCAGTCTCAGGTACTGACCAAAAGCCTAATTTTTCTAATGTATAAAGCTCAGTTCGATCTGAAGCCACAGTTGACTTCCTATTTCCTTTCTAATCTTCCTGCCTACTTCATTTACTGATGCCTGATCCTCTAGCAAGTAGAAAGGAGATGAGTTCCAAGTTTTGTCTCCCCTCCTTCAGCTAGGATAGCCTTGTCAGTGAACTCTCACCTGCAGCATCCTAATGTTGACTGTGGTTATTCTGGTAACCATTTTCGACCCTCCCTCTTTCCTCACCATCCACATCGAATCAAGAAGTTGTTTTTCCATTGGGTTGACTGTTTCTTAGCTACCTTCCTCAAGGTTCTACAGGAAAATCCATAGAATCCTTACCTGACAAACTCTGAAGCTCAATTTGTTTCCAACACACCTCTGCCATGCCAGGCCCCACCAGGCAGCGTCTGGTCTTTAAGAATTTTCAGGTTTGACATAAGCTCCAGTGGTAGTTTCTTTCCAATCCTGGGATACTTGTCAATCTTCCTGAACATACTCTTGGGAGACTTCTTACTTCCTGGGAGGGAGTGTCAGGTTTGTGTCTATGAAGTTGAAGAAAGAAACCAACACTCTTTTCATAGAATTCCTTATTCTCTTCATAGAAATCAACCTTTCTAAGGAAGCCTTAGCTTTTGTGTATATAATAGTGTAATGAGAGATGGATTAACAGATGCAGTTTGGGATACCTCCATTGCACGTCCTACATGCAAGGTCTATTGCCTAGAATAACAAGATACTTTGCTCTGATTGTTCTCAGATTTGAGGTCAGACTTCGTGGGAGTAGTCTTATTTTAACAGTCTGTTATGTATCTAACCCACTCTACAAATCCAAGTACTGAGTAATCTGGATCCTGCATACTTTCTATCCTGCTTGCTCCACGCTTTCTAGCTACAATGGCTTTCTTTTAATTCCTAAATCTAGAACACTTTTAAATCTTTGCATGACTGGATCTTCATTCAGAACTCAGCAAATGCAACCTCCTCAAAGAGTCCTTCCCTGTTCACTTATCTATATCTCATATTCCCTTTATCTCATTTAACTGCTTTATTGCCTTCATAGCACTTACAAACATCTAAAAAATGGTTTGTCTCTCTTCTGTTGAGGATGTATCTCAGGAAATCAGGAATCTTGGCTACATTGTATACCACTTAATCTTCAGGAAGTAGAAAACTGCCTGCCCTAGGCTGTGTAATGCATAATTACTGAATAGAATAAATAAATATAAAAATAGAGCAAATACTATAAGGAGTATCAGAATGGTATATCTTCTATACAAGAGGCAATTAATAAAAAAGTGGAAGTAAAACAATAATTCAAAGTATAGAAAAAATTACATAATTATATACCAAACTATGCAAAACACTTCAATAAATTCCTACAAATCAGATTTATACAAACATAGTCTCTAATTACAAGGCAAAAACTGAATGTTAATGACAAAAATTTAAATAAAAAATCATTCACTAATAAATTAGGAAAGAAGCAGTCTCAATTATTGTTTCAAATGAGACATCAAATAAATAACTTAGAAAAACTATAAATAAAAAATACAAATAATGCAGTAAAATTTTCAGTTAGAAACTAATTCATATAATCAAATTATTTCAATACTTAATGACTAACATGAAAAAATACGATAATCATTCTATTCAAAATTCTATGAAATGCACAAATAGAGCTAAATAAAGACTTTCACTAACTTTATTCACATTTATGTTTATATGTATTTTGCAATGTCCATTTATTGTTTTGGAATTACAAAGGCAATATGTAATAAAAGATTCATTTTTATAATTGTATGCTTATGTTTCTAAGCCATTGCCCCAGAAAACATTGCTTTACAGCATTTTTAATGTTTTTGTGTAAAAGTGCAAAAGTGTCATTGTCCAAGAATGTTTGAAAAATACCAGGTTAACCCAAAATAAGGAAATATTTTGACTTTAGGATTTTTTTGAAAAATTAATTGGTTAATGCATATTACTAATTTCTAATATGCCGTCACATCTGTTTTGCCAGAAAATACTTATTTCTTATATAGCTACTAAAAATTCCTGAATCTAATATCTCAAGAATCTAATTTTTTGGAATACTATTCTATTTTGGTACATGAAAACGCATAAATTACAACAATAATTTTCCAGGAAAATATAAGTGATCAAAATTGACAGAAGAAACAAAACAAAATGAACCAACACTCATTAAATTAGTACATAAAGTTGGTAAACAATTATAATCAAGGCAAGTTATGTTCCTGGATTTGTGACTAATAACTTTTAAAATAATTTTAAAGGTAAAGTTTATATACACTCAGGAAATGGAAAATACAAATAATTGCCCAGTTAATATTATGAATCTTGCTTATCACTGATAAAAAAAAACCATCAAAAAGGCTTGAAAAGATAATTTATAGACCACTTTCACTTAAAGATATCCAATTCCATATAATGTACCCAATAATATAATAAACTCCTGACATAGTGGGGTTATTCATGGGGTTAATCACATTCATGTGTGATTGATAGTAAAATAAAGAAGTACATGATTAAATAAAATAATCTAAATCAATATTCTTTAGTTTCCCATTGTAGGATTCCTACTCACTTAAGAATAATGACCAAGGATGTACAGGATTCAAAAGTCTTAAGTTTTTCTCTTGCTCTGATAAAATGGTGGTTTTTTAAAAGTTTATAATTAACAAAAATCACAGTTTTTCTTTAATTTTCCATGTCAATTTTATGAGATGGATTTTATTCATTTTAAAATACATCAATGACATTTATCAGAGGAATCTTAAGAATCAATATAAAGTTCACACTATGCAAATATATCTCTTGTATCTGGGAAGGCTAAAGCTGCAAAGTTCCTGTTGAGATTAGCATAGTCCCAACATTTAGAGTCTAAAGAAAGATAAAAAGCAATGAGACTGAACACTAACAAATATCAAAAAGGTCAATTATAAGCCTCGATCCAGTATTTTTCTAGAAGATTACCGCTCCTAAATCTCCCATTTGAGCAATTGGCACATTTGTAAGTGGATGTTTGTTACTGCAACAAATGGATTTTTGTTTCCAACATAGAAGGTTATTATTTAGAAATAGAATCTTTTCCTTTCTCCTATTTTATTTATTCAATTATTAATTCATTCGGTTAGTAAGTCATTCAGTCATGTGTCCGCATGTTATACAGATTTACATGTAGAAGAAAGAATTTTAAAAAAGGAAAAGAGTTAAAGAGCACTGACAAGTAATACTAAGGGCAAAATATTGCAGATAAAAATCATATCATCCAATGTTTTTATAATAAAACATAATATCTGTGACTCTGTTGGAATGGATGGACAGTGTGAAGGAAAGAATATTCCCCCACACATGAGAAGATGTTATTATGTGACTTGAACAAATTATATCCTTGTCATTAAAATAAAGGTACTATCAGAGAACATCATGAAATGTGTTACTTTTGTGAGAATCCCCCAGAGAAGTTTCTCTTGACTGTTGGGAGAAAACAAACAAACAACAACAAAATTCCCTAACTTGTAAACTGATGATGCTCTCCTGAATATATAGAATTTCTTTTAGCATTATGGATACGTGTTCACTTTTCTTTTCTTTGTTTACCAGGAATCTAGTAAATAGACAAATTTGTGGCTCCTTTAACATGTGGTCTAGGAATTTGACACTTTGACTTCAATTTTATTTTTCTTTATCCATAATTTAGTAACCTATTTTATTCTATTCAATGTTCACATTTCTGTAACCTGTATATAAAAATGTTTTTGAAATGCAGCATGGTATAAATAAATAAGTACATTGAGTCATCAGAGTCTTCCTATCTCTTAACATCTAATTTTCTCTATTTCCATGTCATTATCTTATTTAGATCTTGAACTAAGCTACACATTATAACATTCTCTTCACTAGGTTTTCATTATATCTGTCCTTTTAATACCACTTCCCAAGTTATTCTACTTTTTTAACTTACCACTCTGATATTTCTTTTAACATTTTATTGATACAGAATATAATTATAGCCCTTCAAGGACTTTCTAAATTGCCTTTCTGAATTGAATTTTTAACCAACAATATATAAAGCTTAGTGAACTCTTAGGAAGATAAATACAAAAAAAACTATACCTACCAGAGACAAATTTTGAAAACCAAGTATAAAGGAGAAGACGCACCAAGTATAGGAAAATAAGTGTACGATCAAAGCTACCTTTGACTGGGAAAAAATTGAGGCTAGAACATAGAGGAGTGATGGAGACCATGTGACATCATTATGAGTGGTATCTTTAAAATGTTGAAATAAAAATACTAAGAAAACAATCAAACCCCAAAATGCTATGTCCAGTGTAAATATCTCTAAAAAATAAGGATAAGATAAAAATTTTCCAGATAAGAGAAACAAAAGATAAGAGAATTCACACTAATAGAAATATTTTAGCCTGGAAGTAACTGATACCAGATAGAAATCCAGATACACAGAAGGAACGAAGACTAGCAGAAAGGTAAAGATGTGGGTAAATATAAAATAATATATTTTCCTTCTTTTGATGTCTTTAAAAATTAACTACTTAAAAAATAATAATGGCATTATTGTAAAGCTTATGTACTGATAGTGAGCATTTTTCCCCAATACCTGTTGGATATTTGTGTGCATTTTTTTTTTTTTTTGAGAAATGTTCATTCATATCTTCTGACCATTTTTAAACCAGTCTGTTTTTATGTTGCTATTGAGTTGAGTGCTTTCAGTATTTTGAATATGAACCCCTTTATCAGATGTATGCTTTGTAGATATTTTATCTCATCTTATAGATTGTTTTTTCACTTTGTTGGTTTTATTATTTGCTGTGCATAAACTTTTTAGTTTGATGTAATCTCATTTGCATACTTTTGCTTTTATTTTGTGTTTTGGGGTCAACCAATGTCATAGTCATTGTCCAGACCAATGTCCTGGAGTTTTCCCTCATGTTTTCTTCCAATAGTTTTACAGTTTGGGTTCTTACCTTTAAGACTTTCATCCATTATGAGTTGGCTTTTTTATATGCTATGAGATAAGGGTCTCATTTCATTCTCCTGCACATGCATATCCAGTTTTCTCTACATCCTTTGTTAAAAAGAGTGTGGTTTCTCCATGGTGTGCTCTTGGCAACTTTATTGAAAGTCAGTTGGCTGTTAACTAATGGATTTATTTCTGGGCTGTCTATTTTGTTCCATTCGTTGATTTGTTTGATTTTATGAGAGTATTATGCTGTTTTGGTTACTATAGCTTTGAAGTATATTTTGAGGTCAGGTAGTGTGATGCTTTTACCTTTGTTCTTTTTACTCAAGATTGCTTTAGCTATCTGGGATCTTTTGTAGTCCCTTACCAGTTTTAAAATTGTTTTCTCTATTTCTGTGGAAAATGTCATAGATATTTCAATTGGAATTGCATTGAATCTATAGATCACTTTGGGTAATATAAATATTTTAATAATATTGTGAGCTTCTTAAATTTATATTTGAAATATACATATTAATTCTAGAAGGAAATTTAGAAATACCTTCATAATCTCGGGTAGCAAACATTTCTTAGAAAAGACACAAAAAGTATTTAAACTTAAAAAAAAAAATAGCCGGGCTCGGTGGCTCAGTCTATAATCCAGCGCTTTGGGAGGCTGAGGTGAGTGGATTGCCTGAGGCTGCGGGTTCAAGACCTGCCTGGGCAGGCGAGACCTCATCTCTACAATAAATCAAAAAATTAGCCGGGCGTGGTAGAGCGTGCCTGTAGTTCCAGCTACTTGGAAGGATGAGGCGGAAGGATCGCCAGGAGCCCAGCAGATCTAGGCTGTGGTGGCCGGAAGCGTGCCACTGCACTCCAGTCGGGGCGACAGAGTGAGACTCCAACTCAAAAAAATAAATAAAAGATAAAAATAAAAAATAAATAAATAATAAAAACAGTTGAAGTTGAACTCTATCAAATTAAAATGGTTTGCTCATCAAAAGACATTGTGAAAAATTGTGTAGGAGCCACAAACTTAGAGGAAATATTATTAATGCATATATTTGATCTGGCATGTAACTGGTATCCAAACTATACGGATTATTTTAACAAATAAATATGAAAAGACAATGAAAAAATAATGGGCAAAGACTTCAGAAGAGGCTTTATAAAAGTAGATATAGGAATGGTCAAAATGAATGAGAAAAGGTACCCAGTATCATTATTTACCAAAAAAGACAAAAGAAAAAAAAGAAAAAAAAACTTAAAGCAAACTGAGATGTCACTTCACTATTAGAAGTGGTAAAATTAAAGACTGCCAAAAATCCAGAGACAGAAACTAGATTAATTGTTTGGAACTGTGGGGAGATGAAGTTACTGATTAGTAGGTATAAAGTTTCTTTTTGGAATAATAAAAAAAAATCAGGAACTAGAAAATGGTGATAGTTGTATAGCATTGTAAATGCATTAAATTTCTCTAAAGATAATTTTTTGTAAGTATTTTACCATAATTAAAATGACTTTCAATACCAAAAGTTGCCTTGTATGCGGAGTAAGGGAATACTCATGTATTGCAAGTAAAAAGTTAGCAGGGTACAACCACTGTGGAAAACAGTTTGGCAGCTATTTTTTTTTTTGTAAAAAATTTAATAGTTAAAAATTGGAAACAATTTATTGTCCTTGTCAGGACAATAGATAGACATCATTTTATATAAATATGGTATAATCCTTTTCAACAATAGGAAATATGAGTTTCTGTTATATGCTATAATGTATATGCACTTGAAAAACAGTATTTGAGTGAAGGAAACCAGACCAAATGTATGTATTGTGTGATATTTGTAAGAAATTCAGGAGTAGACAATATTATCACTGGGGGCATAAATCAGAATATGAAGGGAGATTTTTACTTGGAAGGTAGCACAAGTGTACCTATTGAAATTATTGGAGGTCAGGAAGATGGCAGTCAAGCCAGTTGGCTTATACGAGTCCCGGTGTAAGTGAATGAGTGTATGGAAAATTTTGTGTACATGCTGGTGAGCCAATGGGTGTGTGAGTGGCTGACAGAGAGGGCTAGGGAGCTGTCAGCCATGGCTCTCCTGGTGCAGTGGCTGGTGCTACAGCTGCTGGGCTTGGACCCTAGTGATTGTCGGGATGCAGAAGCTAAGCACCATTTTCTTTTTCTTTTTTTTTTTTAAATCAACAAACCCTCTCTGGGAAGAAAATGCTGGGAGACACTGTCTACATGGGGCCTTGTGAGCAAGTGGCCAGGCACCTGGTGCAACAGCTGTGCTGCAGCTTCTCTGCTTCATCCCTGGCTCTTCCCAGGTCACAGAAATCAAGCACCATTATTATTATTTTTAAATGGACAAAAGGGGTGGGGAGAAAATATCGCGCCAGACTCTCCCAAACTGGTGTAGCAGGAGAGAGACTGCCAGCTCCTGGTTTTGATTCACCACTTTAGCACCTGGCAGGGCACTGACAGCAGGGACTGTGGAGGGAGTCCAGAGGCAAAGTCCCACAGAAGAGGACAAGAGGAGAGGCACCCCACCACCATCTTGAAGGCAGGGCAAGAAAGTGCTCGGATTCGCTCACCATGGAGCAACATACCCGATCTCTGTGACTGGTGGATCAACTACTCAGGGACTGATCGTGACCTAGAGGGAATATCCTGAAAGCACAAACTTCGGAGGGACCTGACTAGTGCTGAATTTCAGGCACCCAACCCCCTACCCTGATCCAGCTGAGGCACAAAGGGTGTGGCCAGAAAAGGATGAGGAAGAACTCGAAAGATACCAGTGGTGAATTCGGGGCTGACCCCAACCCCCTCCTCCCCAGCAATCCTCTGCACGCCAGACCCACATAGGTGAGCCATGACTGAGAGGGACAAACCCAGTCAGGACATGAATGTCAGTCACAATAGGAGAACTCCATTCCAGGATAGGCCTGGCTGGAGCACCTGGGGAAGAGACAATCCTGTACCTCCACATCAGAAGAGATCTCCCTGATCCTATGAGAGTGGGAGGGGAGGACTACAGCTCCATCCACCTCCACTGCCCCTCCTTCCCTCTTTGTTCCCTGAGGAGAGAGTGAAAGAGATGACTCTGCAGAAGAGACCTGATTGGAGGAACAATTACAGAGCCTGCCACAAGAGGGCAGGATTTTTTTTTTTTTTTTTAATTTTCAATTAAAAAAATTTTTAAAAAATTTTTTGACTGTTAGTTAACCTACTTTTAAAATATTTTTCCTTTGTGCATGAACGTGTATATGAGGGTTTGGTACGCTCCCATCCAAATATTGTTTCTTTTCTTTTCTTGTTTCTTTCTTCTTTTATTTGTCGTTTTCTGTTTATGTGTGTATGTGAATGCCTGAGTGTTCATCTTTCAATTTTGTTGTTGTTGCTGGTTTGTTTTTGCTCTTTTGTTCTTATGGGGTTTTTTTATTTTCATTTTTTATAGCTTAAGGTGTGTGTCAATATATGTGTGAGGGTTCAACTTGAATTCCATCCCCCCACCCCCGGTCTTTCTGTTTTTTCTTCTCTATGCACTTTATACTAGGCGTGGTGTGTGTGTGTGT
>CAUYQG010216311.1:0-10815 GCA_963574415.1 Tarsius wallacei | reverse complement strand
CTGCTGGGCTCCGGCGATCCTTCCACCTCAGCCTTCCAAGTAGCTGGAACTACAGGCGTGCGCTACCACGCCCGGCTAATTTTTTTGGTTTATTGTAGAGATGAGGTTTCGCAAGAAGGTTCCAGTTGTCCTATAGAATATCTTTCTTTTTAGATTTATCATTACTTCCTTGGGTGATATTTGTTTCTCTATCTCTTGTATTGCTTTTTTTAAAAATTGCGGTAAAATGTGCATAACAAGATTTATTGTCTTAACTATTCTTTTTTTTTTTTTTTTGAGTCGGAGTCTCACTCTTGTTGCCCCAGACTGGAATGCAGTGGCACGCTCATGGCCACCACAGCCTCAACCTGCTGGGCTCAGGCGAACCTTCCACTTCAGCCTTCCAAGTAGCTGGAACTACAGATGCACGCCACTACAGCCAGCTTATTATTATTTTTTATTTATTGCAGAGATGAGGTCTCACCAAGTTGCCCAGGCTAGTCTCAAACCCCTGAACTCAGGCAGTCCTCTCGCCTCGGCCTCCCAAAGTGCTGGGATTACAGGCTGAGCCATCAAGCCTGGCCCTTAACTGTTCTTAAGTGTACAGTTCAGTGTGATTAAATACATTCATAATATGCAGGCTTCACCACCATCCGTCTCCATAACTCTTGTTGGCTTGTAAAACTGAAACTGTACGCATTAAACAAGAAATTCCTGTTCTTCCCTCCCCACTGTATTTCTTATAAATGAAAAGTTTGACCTAAAGGTGTGATTAGATTCAGCACAGGAGTTTTTGGCAAGAGCACTTCCCAGGCGGTCTGTGTATTACACCTTAATTCCATCAGGAGACGTGGGACACCCAGGCGTCATGCTGCTAAGATTGACCTGTGGTTTTAGGCAGTGAAAACCTGACCCCTCCAATGTAAGGTTGTGTTTTCCCCCCCGTGACTGACAAGCGATCTCGGTCGTGGTACTTGGTGCCGTGAAAATTCCAGGTGCCCATCAACCTTCCATCCAATAATATCAGTCTCCGTTGGTAATCATTGCCTGAACTATTCATCTTTAGGGGGTGCAAAATGGTGATTTTTTCCTATTCTATCATTTCTTCCTACATTAATTAACAGGAAATTCTTCTGTTAAAAAAAGAGGTTATAGCTCGGTGCAGTGGCTCACGCCTATAATCCCAGCACTTTGGGAGACCAAGGTGAGAGGATTGCCTGAGCCCACGGGTTCCAGACCCGCCTGAGCAACTTGGCAAGACCTCATCTCTACAATAAATCAAGAAAAAATTAGCCGGGCATGATGGCGCACGCCTGTAGTTCCAGCTACTTGGAAGGATGAGGTGGATGGACCACCTGAGCCCAGCAGGTCGAGGCTGCGGTAGCCGTAACCGTGCCACTGCCCTCCAGCCTGGGTGACAGAGTGAGACTCCCTCTCAAAAAATAAATAAATAAAAATTGAAAAATTTTAAAGAGGTTCTATAAAAAAGACATCTGTACCCACACGTTCATTGCAGCACAATTCACAATTGCAAAGATGTGGAATCAAATTTAAATGCCCATCCACCAGTCAGCGGATAGGGAAAATATGGTATATAGATACACCATAGAATACTACATGGCCATTAAAAAAAAAAAATGAAATGATGTCCTTTGCAGTAACATGTTTGGAACTGGAGATCATCATCCTAAGTGAACTGACTCAGAAACGGAAAACCAAACACCACATGATCTGACTCATATGTGGGAGCTAAACGGTCACAAAGATGGAAATAATAGGCAGTGGGGACACCAATAAGGGAGCTACGGTTCAGAAACGGCCTATGGAACACAAGGTTCACTATCGTGGGAATGGGCCACCTGAGACCCAATCTCCACCGCGACACAATACGCCCATGAATCTAAAAATTTTTTTTAAGAGTTTTCTTTATCAGCGACTCAGTTACCCAGAAATTCAGATCATGCAGGAAACACAGGATAGATGTTGAATTTTTTCTTGTCATTACCAATGTTCAGAGTAAGGTGTTGGTGCACAGTCTACCTACGAACTGTGAAAAATGAGGTTTTTGTGGTTGTTTGTCTGTCCTTTAGGAGGATCGTAACACTGAGTCACTTACATAGTTCAGTTACAGCTCCTGCATTAGACAACAGGAACAAATCCTTCCCAGGCTGTGCTGGCTAAGATGAAAACTCACAGTTCCCCATGACACTGGCTTACTGTATGCTAAGGGCATGTCACATCCGTTTGGTTACTGGATTGCCACAGCCTTGTAAAGCAGAGTATGCACACTTCCTCTTGTTTCAATAGGAGGAAACTGAGGCTCAGAAAACTTGTGTTGTCCAAGACGGCACAGCTTATAAGTAGCCATGCGGGATCTAGAAATAAATTATCCTGACCCTATTACAAACACCACTGTTTTCTTTTGAGGTAAGATGGTACCATGGCGGAAACGGTCATCATCCGTTCCAGCTGAAGGAGGCAGGTGCCCTGCGAGCCCCGCCACAGAAGTGACCTTACCTGGCCTGTGGACTTGTCTTCCCCCGTGCACCAAGCTGGCCCCCTCTTTTACTCCGGCTTCACAGTATTGCAGCAGCTTTTCCAAATGGGCCTTATGATTCTGGGGCCCGTGATCGGTCGATCTGTCAAGTGGGTCACCAATTTTCATCTTTTTAATTTCTTCCACCTGCATGTTTTCCAGTTCACGAAAACATAATCCACCATTAATAATAATAAAGGATACCCTTGACTGAGCTTCTACCATCTGAGGGTGTGGTACTCAGCTGTTTACAGATGTCATCACTTAGTCTTTATAGCAGCACTGGAGGTCGGCATTTATTATTTCCATCTTACAAGGGAGGAAACTAAGACTGAGAGAGGTTAAGTGACTTACCCAAGTACAGACAACCACTAAATACTGTAGAGCTTTTTCCACTCAAAACCCCAAGTTCTTAACCACTCACTGTCTTCTAACAGAGCATACGTTACATGCGCTATATGAAAATTATCCTAAGGCCGGGTGCAGTGGCTCAAGCCTGTAATCCCAGAACTTTGGGAGGCTGAGGTGGGAGGATTGCTTGAACCCAACCTGGGTTCGAGATCAGCCTGGGCAACTTGGCAACACCTCGTCTCTACAATAAATCAAAACATTAACCAAGCGTGGTAGTGCGTGTCTGTAGTTCCAGCTACTTGGAAGACTGAGGTGGTAGGATCGCCAGTGCCCAGCAGGTCAAGGCTGCGGAGGCTGTGAGAGTGCCATTTCACTCCAACCTGGGCAACAGAGTGAGTCTCTGACTCAAAAAAAAAAAGAAAAAAGAAAAGAAAATTATCCTGAAGGCTAATCCATTGAAAATAGCAAACTGCTATTCTGAAGTTTTTATTAATATTTCATACTTTCATTCTTCACAGCCATAAAATTTATAAAATGGCCACACTGTTCTCTTTTTTTTTTCCTCAAGTGTGGCAGAATTGCCCTTGTGAAATTCTTACAGTATAGCCATGCCCGAGAAACCAGGATGTTCTGATGAAAAACCTTTATGGCAGTATTCATCACTGACACATCATTGTAATTGCCTCTTGCGCTCCTCGGTTATCTTAATCTACTTATGCATTTTCTCATGTCAAATCCAATTCTAGTAAGAAGAAAGAAGAGGCATTACCATCACCCAGCAGGCCATGGATTTGGATGCAGCCTAGCAGTAATCTCTCAGTGCCTCGCACGGGATCTTGTGCTGGAAGATAAGCTCAGAGTGGGTAGGGACCATGTCTGTCTTGTTCCCCTTTGTATTTTCAGCACTCAGTGTTTGGTAGTAAGTAGGTGCTCAAGAAATAGCCGCTGAATGACTGAATGCATATGAATAGCATGTGTGCAAAACATATTTGCTGATGGTCTGATATAGCAAATCCTTGACATTTCTGGTCTCAGCATTGGACTTGCAGCAAGTTGTAGTTGACCCTGAAAGCCCACATTTGTATTTTACTGAGACACAAAACGGAATTACCCTGTGATGTTCAGGAGGCAGCCACTGCCCACCTGACCTCTGTATGACTTCCTTGTTATCCACTTTCATGAAGAAAGAATACCTTTGCTTTTTTGGTGGAATGGGGTGTAGGGAATTGGCTCTGGGGAGAGAAAAATCAAGGTGCTGGTTTTGCAAATATAAGCAAATTCAGGATGACTGTTACCTTCATAATGACATAATGTAGTATAATGCAGAATTTATTTTAGCCACAGAATTCATCCTAAAAGTCCTGTAGTTGATGGTTAGCCCCGTATGTAAGGAATCATGATTCATCTGCAGGGGCTTAGTTATTTTAGTAGAAGAGATGATATGCTGTCATGTTAACAGCAAATTGGGGGTTTGTAAGGATCTAGTGATGCATCTCTCATAGTCACTTTAGAGATTTATAAAAATCTAGGAGTGGCCGGGCTTTGTGGCTCAGCCTGTCACCCCAGCGCTTTGGGAGGCCAAGGCGAGTAGATTGCCTGGGCCCGCGGGTTCCAGACCCACCCAGGCAACTTGGCGAGACCTCATCTCTACAACAAATCAAAAATTAGCCAGGCGTGGTAGCGCGCGCCTGTAGTTCCAGCTACTTGGAAGGCTGAGGCCAAAGGATCACCAGAGCCCAGCAGGTCGAGGCTGTGGTGGCCAGGAGCGTGCCACTGCACTCCAGTCTGGGTGACAGAGTGAGACTCCAACTCAAAAAAAAAAATCTAGGAGTGTACCTCTCACAAGTGTCAAAGATCTAATATTCTACAAAGGCAGAGCAAGGCATAGGTAATAACAGCTCTTAAGTAATA
Organism: Tarsius wallacei; assembly: GCA_963574415.1. Lineage (NCBI taxonomy): Eukaryota > Metazoa > Chordata > Mammalia > Primates > Tarsiidae > Tarsius > Tarsius wallacei. The sequence continues at coordinate 6,038 of CAUYQG010216311.1, read as the reverse complement.
TACGTATGCATGTATCTCCAGTGTACCATTTTTTATATATAAGCCTATAACTTTTTACTATGAAAAAGTATGAAACTATATAAAAGTAGACAAATAGCATAGTGAGATCCAGCTTCAGCAACGTCCGGCTCCTGGCCAATGTATTCCTCTACTGACTTCCTTTCCTCCTGGGATATTTTGAAGCAAATTCCAGACCTTATATAATTTAATCCTTAAATAGGTCAAAATGTAGCTGTAGAACATAAGGTCTGATTTTTTAAAACATCGTCACAATATTGCTATCGTACCTAAAAACTCCTTAACAATCTTAGAAGTACTTCTCAAGTCAAAGCAATCTCTATACAACTCATGGAGCAAATCTGAAGTTGCCTCACCACTCTCGTCACAAATTCATCGTGGATGGACTCTTCCACAAACAACCGCCCGGCTGCAATGCAGTTCTCTCCTTTGTTGAAGAATACTGCTCCCATGCCCTTTGACAGCAGAAGGGAAAATACTGTTAATGTTATCTGAGCAGTCAAGATGGTCATAAAATTGTGCACACAGAGAAAGAGGTGTCATCGGAAAACAGGAGATAATATGCAGTCAGTCCTCTTGGCCTTGCTAGTGAGGAGAGCTGCTTGGAGATACTCAGTTTTTGTTTATGTTTTGTTTTTCCCAGGATATTAAAAAAAAATTTAATTGTAAAGATATGGAGTACAGGCCGGGCTCGGTGGCTCAGCCTGTAATCCCAGCACTTTAGGAGGCCGAGGCAAGTGGATTGCCTGAGCCCGCAGGTTCGAGACCCGCCCGAGCAACTTGGTGAGACCTTGTCTCTACAATAAATCAAAAATTAGCCTGGTGTGGTAGTGCACGCCTGTAGTTCCAGCTCCTTGGAAGTTTGAAGCGGAGGGATTGCCAGAGCCCAACAGGTCGAGGCTGCGGTGGCCGGGAGTGTGCCACTGCACTCCAGCCTGGGCGACAAAGTGAGACACCAACTCCAAAAAAAAAAAAAATGTGGAGTACAATTCAGGGTTAGGTATACAAATGTTCATTATGCAGATACCCTTGTTGATGAGGTGTGACCCCTCCCTCCCCCGGCAGATTCCCTCTACTGCCAATCCTTTTCTTATGGTATTACCATAATTGTTCAAGGTCCACTTATGCGTGAGAGCTCAGTTTTGATGTAGCATGTTTTGGGGAATTTTGTTTCTTCTTTCTCCCCTTCAATTTAAATAAATGTGTATAACAATAATGATATACCATTAAAGACAAATTTTGTGTTGCAAGAAAATCTAGATTATTCTACATATTTAAATGCATTCACTTGTATGATCCGTTTTACTTTTTAAAACCTCTACATTAGCTTGTCTAAATCATGAATTTTTAGAGCACCTCTATAACTCCCCTTCATGAAAAGAAATATCTGTTTTTCAAGGAGAAGTTGGAAGAGTCTTTGAAATGAAGGCCCTCAGAAATGACAGATTTGGAAGACTGATGGATTGTATGCATCTTTCTTTTCTAAGTCCAGGAAATCTCCCTGGACTGGACAAAAATTATAATGGATGCTTTGAAATCACATGTTTTTCCATTTCCTATGCATATATTTTATTACCTTTAATTATTTCCAAAGTGTGTTGACCATCTTGGATTATGGGTTCTTAAGCGGTGGGAACCAGAGCCCTTTAATGCTATACTGTTCTATCCTGCAGAGTCTGAGGGTGGCTAATAGCAAACTCACTGTGGATATTCAACTCTAGGGAAAAGGAAAGAGTGGTTCGCTACAGACATTACACTGGGACTTTCTCCTTGCTTACAATTAGCAACTTTTATTAATTCCTTAGCAACTTTTATTAATTCCTCTTTATTCATGTTATTCAGTAAGGAATGCGAGATATCTAGTGAAGACGAACTTCCAGCTTGGGGTTTTCAAAAACGTTAACTGGCCAGGCACAGTGGCTCATGCCTGTAATCCCGGCACTTTGGGAGGCCGAGGTGGGAAGATTGCTTGAGGGCAAGAGTTCAAGACCAGCCTAGGCAACATAGGGAAACCTCACTTTGGGAGGCCGAGGTGGGAAGATTGCTTGAGGGCAAGAGTTCAAGACCAGCCTAGGCAACATAGGGAAACCTCATCTCTACAAAAAAAAAAATAGTTGGATGTGGTGGCATACACCTGTAGTCCCAGCTACTCAGGAGGCTGAGGCAGAAGGATCGCCTGAGACCAGGAAGCCAATGCAGTGGTGAGCTGTGATCGTGCCACTGCATTCCCGCCTGGGCAACAGAGTGAGACTCCAACTCAAAAAATTAAAAAATGTTAAAAAGTTAATAGACTATGGTATATAAAGAAAAAAGCTTTCCTTTCCCTTTATTTTCTTTTCCTCAGTCTTCTCTCTGCTAGGCTCTCAGAAACCCAGATATCCAGGGGAGTTCTATCCTGGTGTCAGTTGGTGTACCCCAGCCATTGCCTGTCACTGACCCCTCTGGATGGCCCCCCCATAGTCCTGGACCATAGGAGTGCTTGACCATTCTTCACTCCCATCGCTCTAGGGCCCTTGCATGATGAGGGCTGGATGTGGGTGTTCGTTAAAAATCATAGTTCGGGGCCGGGCACGGTGGCTCAAACCTGTAATCCCAGCACTTTGGGAGACCGAGGTGAGGGGATTGCCTGAGCCCAGAGGTTCAAGAACAGCCTGGGCAACTTGGCAAGACCTCATCTCTACAAAAAATCAAAAAACTAGCCGGGTGTGGCAGTGCACGCCTGTAGTGCCAGCTACTTGGAAGGCTGAGGCTGAAGGATAACCGGAGCTCAGCAGGTTGACGCTGGGATGACTGTGAGTGTGCCACTGCACTCCAGCCTGGGCGACAGAGTGAGACTCTGACTCAAAAAAAACAAAACAAAAAAACACTGTTTGGAGGACTGGTGAAGTGACTGTGTTCAGTGTGTAGGCTGGGAGAGTGCACAGAACTGGAAAGATGCTAGGTTTCCGCCAGATTGAAAAGAAAGCTTAGCACAGCCCACACCCAGCATTGGCTCCCTTTAAGCCAATAGCTCAGAAATGAAGAATGAGGATGGAGCCGATGTTTTTGTTAACCTTTCGGTTTCATTTAAACTAAGTTTTTATACTTTGAAATAGTTTAAGACTCACAAGCTGCTGCAGATATATCGTACAAGAGTTCTTTCTACTGTTCATCCAGCCTCCCCCATGGCAACATCTTGCAAAACAATGCTACATTGTTAAAACCAGGAAACTGATGTTGCCAATTAGACCTGTTCATTGTGTCTAACAATCTCACCAGAAGCTCAGTTTGTAAAACAGTGAAAAGTAGAGCTGTTCAGGTTGGTGAACTGAGACGTTTCAGGGAAAGGAGACGGAGGCCGATGACGGAGGCCGATGTCCCACCCGAGTATCTTTTGAACTTTTTGATACGACTATTGTGACTTTACAGTCTGTTTTAAAAACACTTTAATAGGAGAGATTATAAAGACATTATTTTTAACAATTAAGTGCTCTGAGTATTCCCAAATCTAAGCATAAAAAGGGTGGTTTCTATTTATGACTAGACAAAACCAAATCTCATTTAAAGACCTCAGAGAGGGCAACCTTTTCAGGTCCCCCTCCACGGTGGAAGCTTTTCTTTCTTCTTAATAAATCCTACTTTCTCGTAAAGAAAGAAAGAAAGAAAAAAGACCTCAGATAAAGGAGGTGAGCTGTGTTTTAGAAGCAGGCACCTGTTTACTTGGGTTTGACCCACTCTTACCATTCGCACGGCCTTGTCAAGTTCACAGTCACTGAATATTATAAGTGGGGACTTGCCACCAAGTTCAAGGGAAACTTTCTTCAAGTTGCTCACAGCACAGCTGTAGGAAAATAAATGAGAAATGAACATTTAGTCTGCCCCTCCCTCCCTCCCTTTTTCCTTCCCTCCCTCCCTCCTCTCCTTGCCTTTTCAACCATAAATTACCCCTCGGCATGGAAAACACAACCGAGTCTCAAAATATTAAGAAACATATCCAAAGACAAACATGAATGTAGAAAGGTGATTCCTGCTGAAGCTGGGCGATGTGCACATGCACTTTATCATTATGCATTTCTGCTGATTTGTATATATTATAAATTTTCCATAATAAAAAGATTTTTTTCAAAATCTTGTAATCAAATGATGAGTTAATTCGTATTCTTTAGAAATTTTGGTTCCAAAAAGTCCTGGCAAGGAATTTAACCTCTAACTAGACTACTAGAGCACGGGGGAAGAAGAGAGGGAATTACCAATTTTTATAAGCATGTTATTTCCCCATTCTTACAAAAGGATTCTTTTTTATTTTTTTGAATCAGTGTCTCACTCTGTTGCTCAGGCTGGAGTGCAGTGGCACTCTCATGGCCACCGCAGCCTCGACCTGCTGGGCTCAGGCAATCCTTACATCTCAGCCTTCTAAGTAGCTGGAACTACAGGTACGTACCACCATGCTCAGCTAACTTTTTGATTTATTGTAGAGATGAGGTCTTGCCTAGTTGCCCAGGCTGGTCTTGAATTCGTGGGCTCAGGCAATCCTCTCACCTCGGCCTCCCAGAGTGCTGGGATTATAGGCGTGAGCCACTGCGCTAGGCCTACAAAAAGATTCTTATTTAAAACATTTTGAAACTCTCCCCCCAAAAATGCAGGCAGAAGAAAAAAATCACAGGATTCCATGTCATGGCTCGGTGATCACTGTTTCTACCATTTTGATATATTACTTACCTCCAATCTATGTCCCACCATAGATTTGGCTTGTTTAATATAGTTGAAATCACTCAATGTATACAACTTTATACTTTGAAAAAATATTTATCATTTAAACACTTTTCAATGTTATTTATTTATTTATTTATTTTTGAGTTGGAATCTCACTCTGTCACCCAGACTGGAGTGCAGCGGCTGCTCCCGGCCACCGCAGCCTCGACCTGCTGGGCTCCGGCGATCCTCCCGCCTCCGCCTTCCAAGTAGCTGGACTACAGGCACGCGCTACCACGCCCGGCTAATTTTTTGATTTATTGTAGAGATGAGGGCTCACCATGTTGCCCAGGCGGGTCTCGAACCCGCGGGCTCAGGCAATCCACTCAACTCAGCCTCCCAAGGTGCGGGATTACAGGCTGAGCCACCGAGCCCGGCTCTGTTGTCTTTTTCTAATTGCAGTCGCTTGTCTGATGGCCAGAGGCGGCGATGCTTTGCGTATTTTCCATCTGTTCTTTCCTCTCCCGCTTTGTTTCTATCATTTCCCCATGGATCTATGATTTCCATGAGGTTGAGAGCCTTCCCTCTCTAATTTCTGAGCTATTTTCCTTTGAAAGCTTTTTCCGGCCTTCTTACAAATATCCCTTGCAATTTCCTTCTTGACATTTGCGCTCCCGCGTGTTGGGGACACGGGATGGGGGGCAGGGCAGCAGGCTGGCTGCTGCTGGGCTTCCTGTCCAGGGTGGATGGCAGGCAGGGTCGGCTCCCTGGGGAGGGATCCCAAGGGGCTTGCCTGAGACGGGAGAGGCCAGCCAGAAGGGTGGGAGCTGGCAAGCCTCCGAGCGTCCCTGGAGTGGGAACAGCCCTGCGAAGGCTGCTTTGGCAAAACTGCCCAGGAGCAGCGTGTCTGAAGCCACGTTAGAGTCGACCTTGCTCCCTCAGGGGACAGGGAATCCTCACGGGGTGTAGGCAGGCTGGCAACGTGATCTGGTCTGGGGTGTGATCTCACAGAGGATGACCTGACCATCTTTCTTTCTTTCTTTCTTTTTTTGAGTTGGAGTCTCGCTCTGTCGCCCAGACTGGAGTGCAGTGGCCGCTCCCGGCCACCGCAGCCTCGACCTGCTGGGCTCCGGCGATCCTTCCGCTTCAGCCTTCCGAGTAGCCGGAGCTACAGGCACGCGCTACCATGCCCAGCTAATTTTTGATTGATTGTAGAGATGAGGTCTCGCCAAGTTGCCCAGGCGGGTCTCGAACCTGCGGGCTCAGGCAATCCACTCACCTCAGCCTGTCAAGGCGTGGGACATGTTTAAATTTCAGTCACCTTCAGAATACTCTTCGTTTGATGAAAT
>CAUYQG010216307.1:0-10363 GCA_963574415.1 Tarsius wallacei | reverse complement strand
GGCCACCGCAGCCTCGACCTGCTGGGCTCCGGCGATCTTTCCGCCTCAGCCTTCCAAGTAGCTGGAACTACAGGCATGCGCTACCACGCCCGGCTAATTTTTTGATTTATTGTAGAGATGAGGTCTCGCTTGCCCAGGCGTGTCTCGAACCCGCGGGCTCAGGCAATCCACTCACCTCAGCCTCCCAAGGCGCGGGATTACAGGCTAAGCCACCGAGCCCGGCTTCAAATTGTTTTTTAAAGTGATTGTACCATTTTGCATTCCCACCAGCACTGAATGAGAGTTCCTGTTGCTTCACATCCTTGTCAGCATTTGGTGTTCTCAGTGTTTAGGATTTTTGCTATTTTAATAGGTATGTAATGGTATGTCATTATTTTAACTTGTGATTGATTCAATAATGACATATGATGCGGAGCATCTTTTTATATGCTTATTTGCTATTCATATATTTTCCTGGGTTGGAAGTCTGTTCTACTTTTTGCTCATTTTTAATTGATATCATTGATTTCTGTGTAATTTTTATTATTTCTTCTGCTTACTTGATAATTAACTCTTTGCACTCAGAGACATTTTGCAGATTACCTACCAGCAACTCAGCCGCACTTTTTTTTTTAACCAAATATTGAAAAACAAATCACTTCATATGAAATATTATTATAACGTTGGAATCAATTATTTTATTGTAGTGGTATTTGACTTATAATGAGATTTTGGACATTGAGAAACTTATTTGTGACAAAAAAATCCAAAATTTTATATCTTATATTTTTCTAGCATGTGGTAACATGTGAAACAGTCACTGACATGCATTCCAGGTTTATTGATACATGTTGTGCAATAGTAATTTACTTGATGTCATCCACCTGATATTTTTCTATTCAAGGAGACATTGCAGTCCCATTTTCTTCCTCCCATATTAATAATATGTAATTTATTGTTCAGTCAGTTGTTCCAGTACAATGTGAAAGGACGCACTTGTGCTTCCTGAAAACCACTTCTCAATTGATTTATCACAAGCTTGACAAATTTCAAATGGGATACAGGTTTTTTATTTTTATTTTTTTGATGCTTAGTACAGTAAATAGAAGTAATGTGTATTATACCCCAAAGAATAATTTCACCCACTATTTTAAAGATTTTCACAAAAAACAATATGTAGAAACATATTGATCCACATGATCCACACTGCTCTTATTTGCAATATAATTTAGAATCATTTCAGGCTTTTTGACTGATAGTATTTCCACCATGCAATGTCCTTGTGATAGATTTCATTCCTGCATGGTTCCAAGTGCTGCTGAGAATTGTAACAATCCTTTTGTCCTTCCGTGCAAGAAGCATAAGATTATTTTTTTACATGCTACTGTTTGTTTGTTTTTTTCATTAAAAACTTTAGCTCTTTGATTTGTGCTTGTATTCCCTTTCAGTTGACCCAGTTGTACTTACTGGTACTAGATGTACCAGTAATATGACATTTCATTTTTAGTACCTCTTATGCTAGGGCACTAATAGTGTAATATCTGTCAGTAAACATGTGGTACCCTGCTGCTTTGGGAACTTTTTTCAACAACTTTTTAGATAAATGTAATGGAATTCTGGCGCTTATTGGAAGATCAGATTGAGCGATGTTTTCAGATGTTATGCTGCCATTGTAGGGAAATATTGAAAAAAGATAACTTTTTTTTTTTTTTTGAGTTGGAGTCTCACTCTGTCGCCCAGACTGGAGTGCAGTGGCCGCTCCCGGCCACCGCAGCCTGACCTGCTGGGCTCTGGCAATCCTTCCACCTCAGCCTTCCAAGTAGCTGGAGCTACAGGTGCGCGCTACCACGCCCGGCTAATTTTTTGATTTATTGTAGAGATGAGGTCTCGCCAAGTTGCCCAGGTGGGTCTCGAACCCGCGGGCTCAGGCAATCTACTCACCTCAGCCTCCCAAGGCGCGGGATTACAGGCTGAGCCACCAAGCCCGGCCAAGATAACATTTTTTTTTTTTTTTTTTTGAGTTGGAGTCTCACTCTGTCACCCAGACTGGAGTGCAGCGGCCACTCCCGGCCACTGCAGCCTCGACCTGCTGGGCTCTGGCGATCCTTCCGCCTCAGCCTTCCAAGTAGCTGGAACTACAGGCGTGCGCTACCACGCCCGGCTGATTTTTTGATTTATTGTAGAGATGAGGTCTCGCTTGCCCAGGCGGGTCTTGAACCCGCGGGCTCAGGCAGTCCACTCACCTCAGCCTCCCAAAGGCGTGGGATTACAGGCTGAGCCACCGAGCCCAGCTAGGATAACATTTTTTAATCAGCTAGTGCATAAACGCATATACCCCATTTGGTAGGCTTATTTGGATTGTATGGGTTATAAATAATATTTGCCCTTTCGATTGCACAACAGATTCATCAACACAAATTGCCTGATCTGGTATGAAATATTGTGAAAAATTTGAATCAAAGTATTCCAAATAATTATTGGCCTTTGAATATGAGTTCTGATCATCCCATCACTTGATGCAGATGTCTTCAGATGAAACATCCAGAAGATTTGCATAAACTCTTCTCTAATGAATTTTTCTGAAAAGAAGAGTATTTTACTATTGAAAGCAGTTGACCAGTACTCTTGAATTATTCCTATATTTAGGATAACAGTGATAGAAGCTATAAATTCCTGTTGGTCAACATCATGGCGTTTATACCAAATCAATTTGTGATAGCTGCTTTTGCCTTATTTTTTTCATTCATATAGCAATTTGTTTCTTTTATTACACTATTCATTAATTCATTTGTAAAATGCAGAGTAAAATAGTCCATCGATTCTCATATATTATTTGCTTTTTGTGGTCTTGTTGTTTGAGGATGTACAACAAAGTTTATTTTCACTGGGGGATCAACTTTTTCTGTAACATCTTTCTACTCTTTGCTTGAAAATACGTTGTCTTCTACTTTTTCAAAACTACTAACACTTTCCGTGTTAGTAGCTTGTAACTTGCTTATCTCTTTTCAAGTTATGCCACCTGACACAAAGGGTATACCCACAGCTGCCTTTATTGCTCTTTATTGCTACCTTCTGTTATGAAGACGTGTCAGCACCACTGTAAAAGCACTTCACACATTCTCTTTCCACTTAATGCCAGCTGATATATACATATATATTTTTTTTACGTATATCTTATTATATACTTCATGTCTTTATTTGCTTTTTCATGCAGTTTGAATGGAAAACTTTAAAGAAACATACATTTTTGAAAAACTTAAGCTGGTATAAATTTATTTTGTATAATCACCAGTAATCACTTATGCCTCCTGAGAGGGGACATCTGAGTGGTTTGCTAGATTTTCATTGTCTCAGATGGGACATTGGAGTGCAAAGGGTTAATTTGCTTTTCTTTTTCTAGGTTCCTAAGGTAGAAGATTAAATTATTTATGTATTTATTAGACTTTCTTCTTCTTCTTCTTCTTCTTTTTTTTTTTTTTTTGAGTTGGAGTCTCACTCTGTTGCCCAGGCTGGAGTGCAATAGCAAACTCACGGCCACTTCAGCTTTAAACTGCTGGGCTCAGGTGATCCTTCAGCCTCAGCCTTTAAATAGCCAACTATAGGCACATGCCACCACACCTGGCTAATTTTTTTTTATTTCTTGTAGAGACGAGGTCTTGCCAAGTTGCCCAGGCTGATCTCAAACCCGAGGGCTCAGGCAGTCCTCTCGCCTCAGCTTCCTAAAGTGCTGGGAATATAGGCATGAGCCACCACACCTGGCTAGACCTTTTTTGATTCAGTATATTTTTGTTTTTATTTAGTTCAAAATATTTGCAAATTTATCTTGAAATTTTTTCTTTGATTCATGTGTTACTCAGAAGCATGTTGCTTAACCTTTGTGTTTGAAGATTTTTCAGCTGTCTTTGTGTTACTGATTTCTAGAGCTTATATGGCTTCTATTCTTTTAAATTTGTTAAGATGTGTTTTTTGATCCAGAATGTGGTCTATATCGATGAATGTTTCATGTGAGCTTGAGAAGAATGTATGTTATTTTGTTGTTGGATGAAATCGACTATAGTTGCATGTTACATCAAGTCAGTTGACGGTGCTGTTGAAGTCAACCATATTCTCACTGATTTTTCTGTCTATCCATTTCTGTGTTGAAGTTGTCAACTATAATAGTATATTCATTTATTTCTTCTTGCATCTCTATCAGTTTTGCCTCACATCTCTTTTGTTAAGTATATTCATGTTAAAGATTGTTATGTCTTCTTGGAGAATTGTCTTTATGTAATGCTACTATATTTATGTATACTGTCTTTATGTTTCCTGTACTATGTATCTGGGAGTTGGTCTTCTTGTTTGTTGTCTTGCAGGGATTCTCTGAATCTCTTGTGTTTGAATTTTTGCATCACTGATGAGCTGAGGGAAGTTTTCTTGGATAATTTCATGAAATGTTTGTTCCAGTGTGATGTCTGTTTCTCTCTCTGCTTCAGGGAGCCCAATTAGTCTTAGGTTCGGTCTCTTGAAGTGGTCATTCATCTCTTGCAGGTTTTGTTCTGTCTTTTTTAGCTTCTTTTCTATGTTTTTGACAGTTTGGTTTAGTTCTGTATTTTGGTTCTTAAGCTCTGAGATTCTTTCTTCTGTTTGGCTAATTCTGCTTTCCATGCTTATCAGTTTGTTATTTATTTCATTCACAGTATTCTTTACTACTCTTATCTCAGTTATGAACTCCTTCCTAGTTTCCTCTTGTCTCTCCTCAATTCTATTTAATCTCTCCTTTAATGTCTTGATATCTGGGTTTGTAATTTGAGACCAGTCATTCTGGGGGCTCTTCATTGTTTGCATTCCAAAGTCAGTTTTCACAGTGTCTGACCTCCCAGGGGTCTGTAAGAGACCCATATTCTTCTTTTGCTTTTTCTTCATTTGTGTAGATTTTTCTCTCCCCCTTTCCCTCCCCTCTTTAATTCTGTTTTTCAGGGACTGTGGGGTTGCTTTTACTTCTTTTTTGTTCAATCTCCTGTTCTTCCTTATGAGCGTCCTCTGGCTTTGTTCACTTTTGAGGCTGGACTGTAGTAGTTGGGTTGCACTTTTTGCAAATGGGGACTATGGCACCCGGAGGAGCCATGCCCGTCTCCAGGGCACATCTGCTCCTCAGCCCTGGCTGATCATTGGTGCTCAGGTCTGTGGGTCACAGCTTTTGTTTCTTTAAAAAAAAAAAAAAGATCATCGAGAAATCTAGATGGTAGGGTCCAATCTCCCCATTTTTAAATACTGACTTTATGATTATTCATTGTTTAAAAAAAAAGGAGTGTAGATGGCACACAAAATCAACAAGACTTTACCCAGCGTGGGGGCAGGGCAACAGGTATAGCCCTCTGATCATAGGCAGGAAAACAAAACCTCACCTTGTGGACGGGTGGGACGGAATGTGTGTGCCCCTTGGTAAGGAGGATGGGAAATGTCTAACTGAACACAGTCAAATCCACCCGGCTGGGAGAATATCTGAGACTTTGGGTGTCCGAAAGGGAGGCCAAGGGAGGGGCCCAGGGCTGCCATGGGGACCCAGGTGTCCGAGCCACACGGCACCCATGGAGCCTGGGCCCCCACCCAGCTTTCTTGTCTGTTACCACAGACCCCGTCTCCAAGGCTCCTGGGGCTGCCGGGGCCAGGCCGCCCGTAGAGGGGTGAGGCAGAGCCGCTCCGCAGCACTGTGTGTGCCTCAGGGTAGGGCAGAGCCCCGCAAGCCCCAGCCTGCACCCGCTGCCTCTTCCCAGATGCTGGGCGCACTCCCTTGGGGACAGGCCAGGTCCCAGCACCGGGCCTGGGCTCTCGGGACTCAGATGCTCACACAGATGCAGAGGGGCAGTGGGAGGCCTGGCAGAAAAAGGTCAGAGAAGGGGCTTCTGGGGGATCACAGAGGAGACCGGAATGCCAGGTGCTACCCGGCTCGGTTTGCTGTGGGTCACCAGCTAAACACCAGTCACAAACAAGCCCTGGGGTTGGGTGCCTGCCTCGAGGCAGGGGGTGAGCAGGGCTGGGGAATGAGCAAACCTCTCCCCCCCACCTTCCGATGGCTGCCCTCTGGGAAGCGTGGTCCAGCGGGCCCCTCAGCCTCCTGATTCCCCCGCATCGCGACCAGCACACCTGGTCTACCTGGGACTGCGGGGGTTCCCGGGGTGCCAGACTGTCCATTTGGAACCGGGATGAGCTGGTCCACTCTCCGCCACCAGTACCTTTCACAGAGAGAGCCTCACTTCCAGGGATGGGCCGGGTACCTGTGCCTGCCTGTCCAGGGGTTAGAGAGGGCTGGTGTCTTCCCCGGGGAAGGCTGAAAACAGCACTTCTCAGGAAGGGCTTAGGATCCTCCAGCCTTCAGGAAACCACAGGTAGTCAGGGGGCAGGAGCCTTGCTCCCAACGGAAAATAGAGGCAGTAACATCAGAGGAGAATCTCACTTCTGAGGTTAAAAAAAAAAAGCTGCCTTTGTCAAGATGCAGAAAGGGGTAGACCCTTCCTTGCCTGGGCTGAACATTTTCTTGTTCTTGGCATGAGGTACAAGGAGTCTACAGGGCATCATTCCAGGATTTTTTTTTTTTTAGAACAGAACTGGAGATGGGTGGTCGTGAACTTGCGGACCCGTGGGGAAGGCGCAGGGCCACACACCACGGGGAGCAGCAGGCCTTCCGGGGAGCGGGGCTGGGGGACTCGGGCGAGGCAGACCTTCTTGTCAGACTGTCTCGGGTTGCTGGAGCTCGTACCAAGTTTTGAGCGCCCAAACCTGCAAGGCTTTAAAGCAGAGCTAATGTTCTTGATGAGTTAAAATGCTTTGGACGGAATGATCCACAGCTGTTCCCGAGAACAGGTGCAACACAGACCACAGCACTGAAGAGAGCACAACCACGTTTAAAAAGCAGATCCAGGCCAGGTGCAGTGGCTCACGCCTGTCAGCCCAGCACTTTGGGAGCCGAGGTGGGAGGATCGCTTGAGCCCAGGAGTTTGAGACCAACCTGGGCAACATAGCAAGACCTCGTCTCTACCACAAATCAGAGAATTAGCCAAGTGTGGTGGTGCACACCTGTAGTCCCAGCTACTCGGGAGGCTGAGGTGGAAAGGCTGAGCCCAGGAGGCTGAGGCTGCGGTGAGCCATGATCATGCCACTCCAGCCTGAGCAAAGGAGTGAGAGAGACCCCGACTCAAGGGAAAAAAAAGATCTGCAGGTTGCAGATATTTGTACAAGGTTGAGAAAGGTCTAGGAGGGCTCGCACCAAGATCGGAGCTAAAGTTTATACCCAGGAGAAGGAAAACAAAGCCATTTAAAAAGGCGTTTTAAACCCACCCTCTTCCGTCTAGGGTAGCTTTCTTCATCCAAAGAACATGTTCTTTTTTAATTTCCTTTTTAAACAGCATGTACTTGGGAGCTGGACACTGGGTACACACAGACCTGAAGACGAGAAAGACAAACACTGGGGATTCCTAGGGAGGGGAGGGGGACCGAAAACCAACCTACTGGGTGCCTCACTCACCATCTGGGTGACGGTTCAGCACAAGCCCGAACCTCGCCATCACGCAGTACGCCCACGTAACCAACCTGCACATGGACCCCCAAAGTTACAAAAACACAGAGGCCCTATTAGACAATTTTTAAACAAAAAAAACCCAGTGTATATTGAATTTCCAATTAACAGAGAAAGTGGGCCTCTTTTTCATGGAAACCTACTGTGTGAACGAACACTCTGGTGTTCCTTCCAAGAGGCCATCTCTCCGGTGTAAAATAGGACACGTTTTATCCACCTTTTCAAGAACAAATCCCCTGTGTAGTTAATTAAGCCTATAATTACAGACCAATCTTTAAAAATGTAATTTGTAGTTTCCCTACAATAGTCGCTGCAAATCTGACTTCTGATGTGGGCGAGATTATATTGGAACCGATTTTTACTGCTTGGAGACTCAGGATAAGCCAGCTTTCGTTTGTGATTGATTTAAACACATCGCCGTGTCCGTGTTTATGACTTCGTGGTAACTGGTATTTATGAAGCCGTGCTACGTACCAGGCTCTGGACCTGGAATGTGTGGTTAATTTTATGTCAACTCACAGCAGCCTTCTGGGAATACCTGCAGCTCCTGCTGGGTTTCTGCAGATGAGGGAACACAGACACTTGGAGGGAAATGGATGGGCCCCAAAAGCAAAGGGCCAGAGTTGGAGCCCTGACCTGAACCTGGGGTCTGCGTCTAGGACTCCGTGCTTGGAGAGACACATTTACTCTGTCCTGGTTTTTCTTAATGATTCACTCACTGCTCATTTTCCTTCTTAGGGGCAACAGTGTCCCAGAACAGGCTTCATTCTGCCTGCAGGATTTGTAAAAAATCTCTGGATTAGAGTAGCCCCCCCCGCCCCCCGCCGCGTGCCCAAGTCGGAGTGAGGGTTGTGAACAGAGCAGTGGCTCTTGGTTTCTCGAAGCTGTCTCTCCCTGAGCCCAGCGCTTTGATGTCCACCCAGCTGGAGTCCTCTGTGCGCTGGTGTTTCTGTGGTCTTGGATTCTTCCCCTGCTGTAGGACTCAGACACACCTCAGCGACAAGGGTTCAATTCCAGACCACAGCAATCAAGCAACGATTGCTTTTCCAGTGTGCAAAAGAGTTATAGTAACACTCTACTGTTGTCTACTAAATGTGCAACAGCAGTATGTCTTTAAATCCAGAGTAGACACCTTAATTTAAAAATGCTTTATTGCTTTAAAGGAAAAATGCTCATATCACTGAGCCTTCAGAGAGTTGCCGTCTGTTTGCGAGTAGAGGGTCTTGCCTCGATGGCGACAGCCGCTGCGGGTCAGGGTGCAGTTTGCCAAAGGCCAGGCAGCTGTGGTCATTTCTTAAAATAAGACCGCCACGGCATTTGCTGTGCCGACGGGCTCTTCCTTTCACGAAAGGTTTCTCTGGAGCATGCTATGCTGTTTGATAGCATTTTCACCTACTGTAGAAATTTTTCAGAATTAGAGTCTAGAAGGCTGAGGCAGAAGATCACCAGAGTCCAGCAGGTCAAGGCTGTGGTGGCCGAGAGTGTGCCACTGCACTCCAGCCCGGGCGACAGAGTAAGACTCCGGCTCAAAAAAAAAAAAAAAATTAGAGTCAATTCTCTCCAGCCCTGCCGCTGCTCTATCAACTAAGTTTATGGAACACCCTAAATCCTTCATTGCCGTTTCAGCAAAGCTCCCAGCATCTCTGCCAGGTGTAGCTTCCGTCTCAAGGAACCATGGTCTTTGCGCATCTGCAAGAAGCAAGTCCTCAGCCATTCAAGTTCCATCCCGAGGTCGCAGAAATTCAGTCGCATCTTCAGCCTCCACATCTAAGTCTGTTCTCTTGCTGTTTCCATCACATTCGCCGTGACTTCCTTCCCCCAAAGTCCTGAACCCCCAAAGTCATCCGTGAGGGCTGGGATCCACTTCCTCCAAACTCCCGTTCATGCAGATGCTCTGACCTCCTCCCATGAAGCAAGAATGCTCTTCACGGCATCTCGCATGGTGAATCCTTTCCAGGAGGTTTTCACTTGACCCAGATGCTTCCAAGAATGTGCTATCGATGGCAGCTATAGCCTTCAGAAATGCATTTCTTAAATAATAAGAACGTGAAAACTCCTCCTTGGTCCCTGGGCTGCAGAATTGATGCTATGTCAGCAGGCGTGAAAGCGACGTCCAGCCTGGCTGTCTGGCACAGGAAGCCGAGCCTACGACTGTCTCGGCTTCCGACCTGCCTCTCTCACCACGCTGACTCACGTCTAGCTTTCGATTTACGGTGAGGGACGTGCGACCCTGCCTTTCCCTGGAACAGTTGGAGGCCCCTGTAGGGTCATTCATTGGCCTCATTTGCCGTGTCTTGGAATTTTATCAACCTTGGAATTGGGAGACTCAAGGAGAGGGAGAGAGACAGGGCATGGCGGGGCAGTGGGAACACACCCAACGTTTATCGGTTATGCCTCCTGTGTTCTTTGGGTGCGACTCATGGTACCCAAGACGATTTCAATAGTAATGTCAGAAATCACAGACTGCACACCACTCCACTGGACATAATAGTAATAAAAATGTTTGAAATATTGCTAGAATTGCCAAAACGTGGCACAAAGACACTAGCTGAGCCCATGCTGCTGGAAAAATGGCACCAACAGGCTTGCTCGATCCCAATTGCCACAAACCTTCTGTTTAAAAAAAATGCGATAAAGCAAAGCCCAATAAAGCAAGGCAGGCCATGTGCAGGTAACTCAGAGATGCCAGTTCTCTCAAGAAGATGGCAAAGGTCAACGATCTTAGGCCAGAGGCACAGGAGGAGTGGGTGGGGTACAGGGGGCAGGGTTGTAGGGTCTGCATCTCACCCTCCACTTCCCCAGTGGGTTGATTTGTTATTATTATTATTA
>CAUYQG010216304.1:62-11954 GCA_963574415.1 Tarsius wallacei | reverse complement strand
AGAATAAGCTAAGTTTCTTCTAGGTTTCTATAGGTACCTTTCACTGTCGTTTTCGAAACTAACTCTGGGATGAAAGGGAGCGTATGTAAACAACTATGTTTTGTTAAAGACTTATAGGAACAGTGTGGCCTGACCAAGGACAAAGAAGTTTCCCAGTCTCCTTGAACTCTCGCTGGTGCCCAGATGTCTGTGGATCACCTTTGATCCCACCCCCCTCCACGTTCCCTTGCCTTTAATATAAAAGAGCCTGAAATCTGTACTGACTTAAGATGGCTTTCTAGGACATCATCCACCGTCTTCTTGGTTTGCTTGCTTTCCAAAATAAAGTCGCCTTCCTTGCTCTCTCAAATTATTGGCTGTTGCGTGGCAAGCAGAAACGAGTTTGGACTTGGGCACCCCACCCTTGCCCTCCTGAATCAGAATCTGCATTTTGGCAAGATCTTTAGGTGATTTGTGCACCCAGTAAAATAGACAGTGCTGCCTTGTGCTAGCAGTCATCTTTCCAAACACACATACGTGGTCTGGCCTTCTCTCCAGGTGTGAGAATGTTCTGTTCCCTTTCACCCCTATTGCTGTCTATACCATGGGAGCCCCTCTCCTCATCTGTCCTGCTTTCTGTTCGAGACTCTCACTTGTTGAAGGAGTGGTGGCTTTTGTTCATGTTCCCTTTGAGTCTCAGATCATAGTTTGTTTCTTCCCTTCCACTTTGGGTGACAGGTAGATGAAGAAAGCATGAACTTTGGCATTGGAAAGATGCCCAAATTTGAAAGACCTGGGATCTGGCTCTGTCACCGGCTGGGTGACCAAGCAAGTCTTTATCTGTGTAAGGCCCTATCTCATTGTAAAACGAAGGTCTTGGTGTTCTCAACGTCATGTAGATGATGTCTAGCTCATGGCTCATCCATTTGCTCAACCGTCCTGGCATCCCCTGGTTGTCTGTTCATAATCGGATCTTGAGTACCCCTGGCAGGCTTGGCCTCATGTCCTCAGGTTCATGCCCTTCTCCAATCCTCATTCCAGAATATTGGATGGACAGCACTTATGACACAAACCAGCACCTTCTTCAAAAGCATCCTTACCAATCTGCCATGAATTCAGCTCTGATCTGGGCAGGTTGCAAATGTGTGATGAGATCCTTTATTCCGGTTGCAAATGTGTGATGAGACCCTTTATTCCGGTTGCTTCTAAGCCAAATGTGGTAAATTACATGGTTGTTGTTTTTGAACCATAGCAAACTTTTGTCTGAGCAGACACAATATATCACCATTGCCTTTCAACAAGTTTTAGTTTTGATAGTTTAAATGCATTTTTAATTAAAACATGTTTGCGATGCTATAAATTCCACACATTCCACAAAGAGTATGTATTTTTTTCTCTTGTTTTGTTTTCTTTGCCCTTTTAAACTCTGTTCCTGAGGCCACTAGAGGCCAGCAGAGGCAAGAAGCCATCCATATAAATAACTCTTTTTTTTTGCCCTTTGTTAACTCAGTGGGAGAGAAAGTTGAATGTTTCTGTTTTTTTTTTTAAATAGGGAAAAGGCTGAAGTTGATTTATATATCTAATCTTTATTCCCACTAGTTATATGATACAAGCTATATATTTGATAATAGCTGAATAGTGAAAAACTTTACATGTTCATTTTGAAGTGTGTGTGTGTGTGTGTGTGTTTGTGAGTTGGAGTCTCACTCCGTCGCCCAGACTGGAGTGCAGTGGCCGCTCCTGGCCACCGCAGCCTCAACCTGCTGGGCTCCGGCGATCCTTCTGCCTCGGCCTTCCAAGGAGCTGGAACTACAGGCGCGCGCTACCATGCCCGGCTAATTTTTTGATTTATTGTAGAGATGAGGTCTCGCCAAGTTGCCCACGCGAGTCTCGAACCCGCGGGCTCAGGCAATCCACTCACCTCAGCCTCCCAAGGCACGAGATTACAGACTGAGCCACCCAAGGCGCGAGATTACAGGCTGAGCCACCGAGCCCGGCTAAAGTGTGTGTTTTTTTAAAGGCTTAATTTGATTTTAAAATGGAATTATTAGCAAGTTTTAGCACCAATAGTTCATGTCACACATGCATTTAGGGGTCAAGGCTCCAAAACAATATTTGAAAATAATAAAATGAAGAACTTGGATTTTTTTTTTTTTTGAGTTGGAATCTTACTCTGTTGCCCAGGCTGGAGTGCCGTGGCACACTCATGGCCACCACAGCCTCGACCTGCTGGGCTCAGGCAATCCTTTCATCTCAGCCTTCCAAGTAGCTGGAACTACAGGTGCACACTACCACACCCGGCTAATTTTTTGGTTTATTGTAGAGACGAGGT
This sequence comes from Tarsius wallacei, assembly GCA_963574415.1. Lineage (NCBI taxonomy): Eukaryota > Metazoa > Chordata > Mammalia > Primates > Tarsiidae > Tarsius > Tarsius wallacei. The sequence goes on along the minus strand of CAUYQG010216304.1, from coordinate 9,643 downwards.
CTCGCCAAGCTGTCCAGACTGGTCTCGAATCCCTAGGTTCAGGGAATCCTCTCTCCTCTGCCTCCCAAAGTGCAGGTATTACAGGCTTGAGCCACCTCACCTGGCCTAAGCTTGGATTTTATCATTATACCTCCTTGCCTTTTCTCAGTCAAGACATTTTGCTTTTTAGCTTGCTCTATTTTTGTCAACATATTTTTACCCATGGGCTCACATCCCTAATCTTTACTAATTCATTCCTTTAGTGTTAGTAGGACTTTTTTTTTTTTTTCTTTTTACCATCTAAATATTTTGTCATGGAGAGACAGAGTTTCTCTCCATGATATTTCAGACCTGGTGTTGGAGAGAGATCAGAAAGTTAATCTCAGCATAAAGCCACCTGGGAGTTGGCCTTCATAGAATTAAAGAATTTAAAGTGGTGTGTTTTCAAAGTAGAATCGTGTGGTGGAAGGTGATATATTGAGACTAACCGTTCCTTTGGAATACTTTGTTGAAGTTAACTTGGAATTTTTAGTTTCCAGTTGGAACATGAGAAAATGAACTGGATTTTAAGCACAACAGAAACAAATGATTAAACCAGGACTTTGTCTGCTTTTGCCTTGGCCTGGGTCTCCACAAATATTGGAGAGAAGTCTCCTTCATGGTAATTTTGTATCTTTCTTTCTCTACTATAATCCCACATTTCTGGAAACAACCAAACATTAGATTCAAATGATCAGTCGGCAGATTCCAGGCCTGCTAAACACTGATCTAAAGCCTTCAGAACCATCCAGAATGAACCTGGTTTCCCCATGGAAAATATTTTGTTTTTCCACAGGACTGGAAAAGTCTGCCAACCCTTTATCCACACTGCCTGGCACAGTGTAGTCATTTCATTGGCTAGCTCAGCTCTCTCCTAGAATCACTTTCAGATTCAAATTATGCACTCTCTTAGCCCAAAGGAAATTTGGGGATCATCTGTTCCAAGCTCTTATACAAACTCTCATTTTGTGAATATGAAAATGAGCATCCAGGGGGGTTAGGAGCTTTGCCCAACTGAGAGCACAGTGTCACCCAGTGATCAGGTAAGGAGTAAAATCAAGGTCTCCCAATTTCTGGGACAGTGGTAGGGATGTGCACCGTGATGACTCAGATGCCACTTCACCCTTCAGTCGAAAGAAACAAGCTGATATCTCTAGGAATTAATTGACTTACAAAGCCAATGTTTTCATGGTTCGTAGAGTATACTGAAGCAGTGCTCCTCAACGGTTCATAGACCAGTAACAGTGTTCCCAGGGAGCTTATAGAATGTACATTCTGTTTTTCTATTATTATTAACTTTAATTGTAGTAAAATATGCATTAAATTTACCAGATTAACCCTTTTTAAAAATATGTACATAATAATTGTACATATTTATGGAGTACGTGTGATACTTTGACACATGCATACAATATGTAATAATCAAATCAGGGTATTGGCCGGGCTCGGTGGCTCAGCCTGTAATCCCAGCACTTTGGGAGGCCGAGGCGAGTGGATTGCCTGAGCCCGCGGGTTCGAGATCCACCTGGGCAACTTGGCGAGACCTCGTCTCTACAATAAATCAAAAAAATTAGCTGGGCATGGTAGCGCATGCCTGTAGTCCCAGCTACTTGGAAGGCTGAGGCGGAAGGATCGCCAGAGCCCAGCAGGTCGAGGCTGCAGTGGCCGGGAGCATGCCACTGCACTCCAGTCTGGGTGACAGAGTGAGACTCCAACTCAAAAAAAAAAAATCAGGGTATTTCAGGTATCCATCATCTGGAACATTTGTCATTTCTTTGTGTTGGGGAACATTTTAAATCTTCTGGCTATTTTGAAATATACAATGAATTACATGAACCAACCCCTCTTCATCTCCGCCCCTCACCCTTCCCATCCTTTGGTGATCATCCTTCTACTCTCTACCTCCACGAGGCCAATTTTTTCAGCTCCCACAATAGGAGTAGGAACATTCAATATACGTCTTTCTGTACCTGGCTTATTTCATTTAACATAATAACCTCAAGTTCTAGCCATGTTGCCGCAAATAACGGGATTTCATTCATTTTTATGGCTCAATAGTATTCCATTGTGTGGATATACTACAGTTTTCTAATCCATTCCTCTGATAACTTAATCATTCCAAAAAATGTGTTTATTTATTTATTTATTTCTGGGGACAGGGTTTTATTCTGTTGCCCAGGCTGGAGTGCAGTTGTGCGATCATAGTTCACTGCAGCCTCAAACTCCTGGGCTCCGGCGATCCTCCCACCTCAGCCCTCAAGTAGCTAGGACTACAGATGCACATTCTCGTGCCCAGTTAAGTTTTTTTAAAAAGGTTCTGTAAAGACAGAGTCTCACTCTGCTGTCCAGGCTGGTGACAAACTTTGGTCTCAAGTATCCCTCCTGCCTTGGCATCTCAAAATGCTGGTATTATATAGGCACACTTAACATTTTTTTGGTGTATGATTTTTGGTATCGAATACATCCACATTGTTGTACATTGTTATACAACCATCACCACTATCTCCAGAACAATTATTCATCTTGCAAAACTGAGACACTGTACCCATTAAACACTACCTCCTATTTGTCTCTCCCCCAGCTTCTGACAACCACCACTCTACTTTTACTCTCTATGAATTTGACTACTCCAAACACCTTATATACATGGAATCCTACAGTGTTAGTTCTTTTGTGACTGGATTATTTCACTCAGCATAAGAGGAGGGGGCCAAAAAAACCTCAGAATTATCTTTTGGAGGACCGGTTCCTTGTAGTACACTTGAAATTTGTTCCCCCAGATCAACCAAAGTTTTTAACTGGAAGTTTTAAGAAAGTTACATCACGGTTTGTGGAAGAAACATCCCAAGTTTGGGCAAACAGATGACTGGTTTTTCCACCATGACAATGAACCTGCCCAAACTGCACTGAGTGTTCAGCCATTTTTGACCAAAAAATGGCATGATCCTCATGCCTCACCTTCCCTATTCACCTAATCTTGCCCCGAGCAACTTTGTTTTGCTGTTGTTTCTTCAGGTGAAAGAAGTCCTCAAAGGGAAGCATTTGCCAAAGTGGAAGAGGTAAATCCCCCAAATGGCAGAAGCTCTAAAAGGCATCAAAATTGATGAATTCAAAAACAATTTTGAGCAGTGGAAAAAGCATCTCGACAAATGTATAGAATCAAATGGAGAGTGCTTTGAAAGTGACTGAAATTTAAATACGTAAGAATAAATACACAACTTTTAATCAATAAATTCTAGGGCTTTTTGGGTTCCTCCTCGTAATATCCTCAAGGTTCATTCACATTACAGCATATATTAGAATTTCCTTCCTTTTTAAGGCTGACTAATATTCCACTGCATGTATTGGCCACGTTTTGTTTACTCCCTTATCCATCAATGTACACTTGGGTTGCTTCTACCTCTTGGCTATTGTGAATAATGCTGCTATGAACATGAGTGTAAAAATATCTCTTTGAGACCTTGCTTTCAATTCTTTTAGACATATGCCCAGCAGTGGAACTACTGGATAGAAACGCAAGAGGTATTTCTCTTGCCAGAAGAGGGCCTCATCTGAGACAACTCAATCAGAAGCTTTCCTCTCGTGGTGGTTTCTCTTTGTGCTTGTTAAAGATCTCCATCTCCAGGTGTTTGTTTTACATGAAACACTGCTCTGAATGACCCACTGGGGGTTGCAGGGGAAGAGAGGAAACAGCCTCCCTCAGGCAGGAACTTGGGAGGCTGTTCCACCAACCTGCAGGTAAGAGCTGACTCTACTGCTTGTTAGACATGAGGTAAGACTACAGAGTGATAAGGTGAATATCTCTCAGAGCGGACTTTGAAATCAGCCTTCTCACTTTTGGACTCTAATTCATCTGAAAAAATTTTTAGAGTGTGGATTAATAGGTAGGCTTTAAAAAAAAAAAATGAACAAGAGACTGAGAAAAGAAAAGACCAACTGCTCTGTTTCTAAGGAAAAAGAAGGGTGAAATTGAAAGATAGAACTACAGGCCAGGTGCAGTGGCTTATGCCTGCAATCTCGGCATTTTGGCAGGCCAAAGCGAGAGGATTGCTTGAGCCTGAAAGTGTGAGACCAGCCTGGGCAACACAGTGAGACTGCATATCTACAAAAAAAAAAAAAAAAAAATCATCCTAGGGTGATGGCACATGCCTGATAATCCCAGCCGTTCAGGAAGCTGAGGCCAAAGGATTCCCTGAGCCCAGGAAGTCAAGGCTGCGATGAGCTGTGATCATGCCATTGCACTTCAGCCTGGTGACAGGGTGAGACTTTGAGTCAAAACAAAAACAAAACAAACAAAAACTACAACAACTCTCTCTTAGATCCAAAATTGCATTCTCAAATGCCTTCTGGGGCATGTGGCCATAGCCAGCTGGTAGACATGCCAATGCTCAGGAAGTGTCTCCGAGTAATCAGGCAGTGGACAGCGTTCAAGACCCTTAACAGACAGGCAGCCACAACTCAGCTCCAGGCCACTGTGAAGGAGTGTACCCAATTTCCCTAGTTTTTTCTGAAGCTTTACAAATAAGCCCAATACCTGGTTGTTTCTGTGAAATTTTCCCTTTTGCATGGTTTTGTGAAAGTTGATCATATAAATCAGGTCATGTGTATCATTCCTAACTAAATCAGGGTCAAGGGGTCAGGATAAAAAAGCCTGCAGGTCACATAGCACCTGTTCCAAAAATGAAATTTTCCTCAAGCCCAGTTCCCGAAACCCTAATACCAGTTTTACCTGGCAGCTGCTGAAGCTACCTGCCATGACTCCAAGACTGGTTTTACCTACCACCAGAGCTTGCCAGCTCCCAAAAGCTCCTCTAGTGCCAACAAGCTTTATTTCAAAACAAAAACCTAACATTTCTCCTTAATAAAACTCCCAACCTTCTCTTTGTTCTTCAGACATACTGAAGACCACCAGTTCTGTGTTGATGCCCAAATTGCAATTCTTGCTTGCCAAATAAAATGTTTTAGATTTAGAACACTATCTCAATATTTTATTTGACTTGAACAGTTTCGGTAAAAATATTGTACAAGCAAATAAAAGACTGAGATAAATATGGACACATGAATTACCATTTATAGCCTACCTCTTGCCTTCTTTTTACTAAAATGGGAAGGCAGTAGAATGTGTTCAAGAAAGCAGGCTCCATTTCCACTATCCTTTCTAGTTCTGACCTTGAGCAAATTGTTTCAATTTTCTAAGCCCCAGATTTCACACCTGTAAAGTGAGGACAGTCATGATATTAGCATCAAAGAAGGGTTGTGGCGTTTACATGAGATGATACATGAAAAAGCAATGATCGTAATGAACATGGTTCCTGCTACAAAAGTAGTTACTTGCCTGAGCCCGCGGGTTCGAGACCCGCCTGGGCAACTTGGCAAGACCTCATCTCTACAATAAAAATCAAAAAAAAATTAGCCGGGCTTGGTAGCGCGCGCCTGTAGTTCCAGCTACTTGGAAGGCTGAGGCGGAAGGATCGCCAGAACCCAGCAGGTTGAGGCTGCGGTGGCCGGGAGCGGCCACTGCACTCCAGTCCGGGCGACGGAGTGAGACGCCAACTCAAAAAAAAAGTAGTTACTAATGAAGTTTTAACTAGTAAAGTTATCTTCAACACCCATTCAGTTAAGAAATAGTTCTTAAATGCTTCCCACTGGGGAGAGGATTCCAAAATGGTGACGGAGTAGTGGAAGTGCATGAGTTTTCACATACATGAGTGGGTGCAGGGATGAATATGCATGCAAGTGTGACGGCAAGTGGGTGTGCAAGTGTCTGACTGAGTGGGGACACAGGAATAAGCAGCCTAAGCCTCCTTCTGAGGCAGCTGCCCCGAGTGGCTACTTGGGCCCTAGCACACTCCATGGCCCAGAGGCAGGTACCATCTCTGCAACCCTACCCAGAAGAAAGTGGTGGAAAAATACCCACTGCTGGTGCCACCTGCCACCACAGCCTTCAGCACCAGATCGGACATTGGCAACGAGAAAATACATGGGAGAAACCAACTGCCAAATTCCAGCAGAGGACAAGACAGAGACATCCCTACTGCATTTGTCCTGGTAACCGAATGGAGACAGGCTCCAGACTGCCCATGTGAACAGCAGAGCTACTCCCTGAGACTGAGGGGTGAATTCAGCAACACTCTGAGGTAGATCACTGCCAGACCAAAGAGGATACTCCAGGAGCAGTATCCCCAAAGGAACAGACCCACTAAGGAGACCCAGGCACCCCATCTCCCTAACTAAAACATCTGTTGGTCTATGGCTGCAACTGGAGATGAAGGACCCAGCCCACAGTGGATGAATGGCGGTGAGCTTTAAAGTGACCCAGCTCTCCCCCTTTTTTTTTTTTTTGAGTCAGAGCTCACTCTGCTGCCCAGGCTGGAGTGCAGTGGCACGCTCAAGGCCTCTGCAACCTTGGCCCACTGAGCTCAGGAAATCCTTCCACCTCAGTCTCCCAGGTAGCTGGAACTGCAGGCATGTGCCACCATGCCCAGCTAGTTTTTCGATTTGTTGTAGAGACGAAGTCTTACCACATTGCCCGGGCTGGTCTTGAGCTCCTGGGCTCAGGCAATCCTCTTGCCTCCACCTTCCAAAGTGTTGGGATTATAGGTGTGAGCCACAACCCCTAACCAGCACAGCTCCCTTTTCCCAGCGATTCATGAGATGTGTGATCCAGGCGGGGAGCGTTCTCATCAACATGCAGAGAGGGCTGAACACAGGTGGATCAGTTTGTAGCCTCCACCTGACCGCGCAACAAACAGGGGGACAGATACAGAGGTCAGTGAGCCAAGAACTACAAGGACCCAAAGTTTCAGAAACTGCCACCAGATGGCGCTTAAGGATTACAAAAGTTTTTTTGTTTTTTATTTTTGAATTTTCCCTGCTATTTCAATACAGTTTGCAGGGTGCGTGTGTTTCAATTTGTTTTACTCCTTCTTCTTCTTTTTTCACACAAGGGTATTTGTGAGTGTGAAAATCTCCTCATATTGTCAGGGTTTTTCTTTTTTCTCCCTTTTTTATTGGTTTATTTATCATCTGTTTGTTGGTTTGTTAGTTTCTCCTTCTCTTCTTCGTTCTCTTCATTGTCACCTCTTCTCCCTTTTCTCTTTCTTAGTTCCTTTATTTTCCCTTACATGTTATTTTGTACCAAGGGGAGATACATATGTGACTGCATGGACATACTGTGATGGGAAGTGGCTCCCTGGGGTCCACACCTAATCAGTGAACATTGTGATCTGCAGGCAGCTTATGAATCTTAGCACCCCCAACATACCCTATTCAATTCTCAGAGCTGCAAAAGGACAGCACAGCTCCCTACCCCTAACCTGGCTTCAAAATTAGAACAAATCTGGAGGCTTTATCAAAGGAAAAATAGGGGGCCAAGTAAACAGAAGTGAAAATTACTCACTCTCTCTCTCTGAGCAACAGAAGTAAAGGGAAAAGAAAAATCCATCACCAGTGAAAAGAAATCAGTGAAAAAACACAGGCACCCCACAAAGTAAAAAAAAAAAAATAGTGCATGAGAATACAGACTTTGGTACTTGAACAGTGAGGAATGCCCAGATAGACTGGTCACAGATCACAAATGCAGAGATCAAAGAATTGTTGGAAAAGGTGAATAAGAACCAAGAAGGGCAAGATGAAAACATAAAATAATTAACTATTGAAATGCAAGCTATAAAGAATACAGTAAATGAAATGAATAATAAAATGGCAAGCATGGAAAGCAGAATTAACCAGGCAGAAGAAAGAATCTCAGAGCTTGAAGACCAAAATATAGAACTAACCCAATCTGTTAAAAACATAGAAAGGAAGCTTAAAAAGACAAAACAAAACACTCAAGAGATGTGCAATTATGTTAAAAGACTAAACTTACACCTGATTGGTATCACTGAAGCAGAAAAGGTGAATGAGAGCAGCCTGGAACAAACATTCCATGAGGTCATCTAAGAAAACTTCCCATATCTCATCAGAGATGCAACCATCAAAACACAAGAGATTCAGAGAATCCCTGCAAGGCACCAAATGAGAAAAGCAATTCCTAGACACATAGTAACTCGTTTACACAAAGGAGGTATAAAAGAAAAAAATCCTAAAGGCAGCAAGAGAGAAAGATCAAACTACCTTCTGGGGATGACCAATTAGAATAGCAACAGACTTAGCTATAGAAACACTGCAGGCTAGAAGAGATTGGAGTCCAGTCTTCAAAGTTCTCAAAGATAAGCAATCCCAACCAAGAGTTTCCTATCCAATTAAGCTAAGCTTCATCAGTGATGGAGAATTAAAATCAGACATTCAATCCCTAAGAATCTATGCTGTCTCCAGAACAGCTCTATAAGAGACACTTAAGAATGTATTAAACACACGAGAAAGGAAAAAAAAAAATGACCACACTCTTCCCAAGAATGCAGGAAAACAGAGAACCAACACAGCATGCATTATGACTGCAAAATTGAAAACACATACATATATCAACCCAAAGATCAACAGAAAACTAACAAATAAATAAACAAACAATGGCAACAAACTCTATAAAAGTTTCATGACAGGGATAAATGCTCACATCTCAATAGTCTCAATAGAAAGTGAATGGACTAAATGAACCACTGAAAAGACACAGAATGGCAAACTGGAAAAATAAAACACAACCCAACAATATATCATTTCTGGGAAATATATCTCATGAGAATGGACATTCACAGACTCAAAGTTAGAGGATGGAAAACAAATTTTCAGGTGAACCAGAGCACAAAAGAAAGCAGGAGTCATGATCTTAATATCAGACAAAACAACCTTTAAACTATCAAAAATTTAAAAAAGATATGGAAGGATACTACCTAATGATAAAAGATTCAATCCAGCTGGGCTCGGTGGCTCAGCCTGTAATCCCGCACCTTGGGAGGCTGAGGTGAGTGAATTGCCTGAGCCCGTGGGTTCGAGACCCGCCTGGCCAACTTGGCGAGACCTCATCTCTACAATAAATCAAAAAAATTAGCCGGGCGTGGTAGTGCACGCCTGTAGTTCCAGCTACTTGGAAGGCTGAGGTGGAAGGATCACCGGAGGTCAGCAGGTCGAGGCTGCAGTGGCTGGGAGCGGCCACTGTACTCCAGTCTGGGTAACAGAGTGAGACTCAAACTAAAAAAAAAAAAAAAAAAAAGATTCAATCCATCAACAAGAAATATTCATCTAAAGCATATATACAGCCAACACAGGAGTACCAGCTTTTATAAAACGGCTACTAAGTAAACTAAAAAAAGATAATTGACTCTAACACTATCATAGCTGGGGACTTAAATACCTCATTAACAACTCTAGATAGATCTTCGAAGTCAAAAATCAACAAGAAGATCCAGAACCTCAACTTGACACTTGACAAAATGGATTTAATAGATACCTACAGAACACTCCACCCAACAACCCTGAAATATACATTTTTTTTTTTTTTTTTTGAGTTGGAATTGGTGATTGGTGTCACTGAAGCAGAAAAGGTGAATGAGAGCAGCCTGGAACAAACATTCCATGAGGTCATCTAAGAAAACTTCCTACTTCTCATCAGAGATGTGACCATCCAA
>CAUYQG010216303.1:0-10474 GCA_963574415.1 Tarsius wallacei | reverse complement strand
AGATGAGATCTCGCCACGTTGCCCAGGCTGGTCTCGAACTCATGGGCCCAGGCAATCCTCTTGCCTCTACCTCCCAAAGTGCTAGAATTACAGACATGAGCTATCGTGCCTGGCGGGGAGAATTTTTTGATCCTGTAGTTCCAGCTACTTGGAAGGCTGAGGCAGAAGGATCGCCCAAGCCCAGCAGGTCGAGGCTGTGGTGGTTGTGAGCGTGCCACTGCACTCCAGCTTAGGTGACAGAGTGAGCAGAGTGAGACTCCGACTCAAAAAAAAAAAAAAGAAAATATTTCTCCCTCTTCCTCCCTACTTAAGCTTGGAGAACAAAAGGGAGCTGAGAATCCTCTGGGGCTGTGTGAGGCTTGCAGCTGCCCAGCAGACCAGTGGCAGGGAAAAGTGGTAGAGTGTAGGGCACCCTTGAGGTGTTCCCGAACTAAAGACAGTGTGTGCTAAATGCTGAACATGCCGTTCTTCCAGCGAGCTCTGTAGAACATCCCAGTAGGGAGGAATAGCTGTGGTTGGGTTTGCTGGGAAAGATTTCACAAAATAGTTTTGATTTGAACTCGACCTTGAAATATGGGCAAGAACTCAGAAAGTGTACTTAGGTATGCACATGCCTTATCTATATGCATTAGTTTCAACACGCAAGGCACTCAGCAGCCTGTTCCCTTAGCAGCCTTGTAAAGTCGTGTCTTCCCATTCTGGCTTCCCAGCCTTGGCTGTGCATGAATGAGGAAGCAGGAAAAGTTACTTTCAAAGTTACCACCGTAAAGTAAGTTGATAGCGGATTAAATGAAGATATATGGAATCTTCTACGGAAACTAATTTTTAGGAAATCTGAAAACCTGGATGAATCATGGTCTTAATATCTCCTTAGATGAGTTATGAGCTGGAAGATAAATATTAGCAGGCAGCAAATTACTGTGCTGTAGCCTATGGTTAAGAGAACTCTGACCTTGTCTTTCATAGCTCTCTGAACAGTGGGGAATAGTAAGAAGATCATTTGATTCGTTTCTTATGCATATGTATATTTCTGCAGAATTTTCACGGGGCGATTGATCATCGAACTATAGCTCTAATAACGTTTGGATGCTGTGTTTGAGGAGAGAGGCTTTCACTTTAGAAAGACTGTCTTCTAGATCTTGTTATGTTACTCATGAGCGTTGTGACCTTGGGCAAAATACTTAATCTTTCTTAGCTTTTCCTCATTTTGAGAGTTGGATTATGTCAGGGGTCCCTGATATTTCTCTGAATAGGAGCTATTTCTCCCCCCACAACAACTTGCGATCTGATAAAAAATTTTAAATGTTATTTTGGTTCTGAAGAGGGCTAACGAAGAATCATTATTGATTTAATTTCATAACTTGACATACCTTGTATTGTAGAAGTCTAATCCTTCCATCTATGTCAAAGTCGCTGGGGTTAGAAGAATTTGTGAATAATAAAATTGAGAACAGAGTGTTAAAGTGATTGTAATTAATATAATTCTTGAGCAGAATTAAGGAGGAAACACCATTGACTCTTTTGCAAGGAATCCTAGAAAATTACAGAAAATGGGCATTTACTTTCAAAAAAAAAATCTCACGGGCTCTCCAACCATCACATTACAACCAGGCTTACTTTTCAGTCCTGGAATCTATTATTCTGGACCAGGGACTTCAGCTAACTTCTTCTTCTTAGAAAATTCTATAATTTGCTCATATTTGGAGATGAAATAGGGATAGTCCCAATATCTTCATTTCCTACTTTTATGAGACTGAAACCCTTTTCCATTTTCGGTTTTCTCAGCCATCACTTGGGGAAAATGTCAGGCCAAAAATTCTCTTAGGTCACCATAGACATGGCTTGTGCTGCCAGTAGATTCTGTTTTCTTGGCTGAATATTATGTAGCTCCCTCTTCAGAAAGTTCTAGATTATGGACCTGGACCAGTCTGGCTGATGTCAGGATATTTTTCCTGCTCTCCTCTTTCCTAATATGGGTTTCCCACACTACAGGCTTCTGTTGATCTAAGTTAGTCGATGTTCAAGATCTCTTCTTGCATTAAAATATTACGATTCTATATGAAGGTTTAGAAATATTAGTGCTTTAAAAAAATAAAACAATGTATAAACTTCTGCACTAGAATGAGAACACAAAGAGATATAATAAGGGGAACAAAGTATAACTTCTCTCATAAGGGAAACTGAAGTTCTCTGCTTGACGCAAAGAATCCATGACTGATGTTTCCGCGCGTGGTTTTCCTATCAGTAGAGATCTTTGTCCCGGCATTTGTCAGTAAGGGCAGGACTTCTTGTCCTGTCTTCATTCCATCTTTCGTCTTCATGGGTGTTACAAGTGCCCCTAGGTAAAGTACTGATTCATCTCTGGGCATCATACTTGGTAACATAGTAAGTCAGTGTTTGCCTTATGTGTAAGGAATTTGCTGGGCAGTTTTCAATGTTATTGAGTGGCAAGAAACTTCTGCATTTCTACCTAAGGCAGAATTTTGGAATTTTTGCTCTGTGTTTTTCTACTTCAGGAACTCTTCTCTATCCACTCATTAGAAATTTGGGTTGTAGCTAGAAAGAGAATCTAAAGTTTTTAATGAAAGTAAAAATTGTTGCATTCTTATAGTTTCTCATCCTGTTTTAAAAAGTGTGTGGGTAAGCTCTGAGAGAAGAGTGAATAGAAATTACTACACTTTCCCTATATAACTTCAAGCCTCAAAAATTATTGATTCTTCAATATACTGTAGTGAGAATTCATAACCTTGATTATATTTGCAACAGTTGAAGTCACATGGTCATTCTGGAATTATTACATATTTATAGGGAACAGATTACGTGATATTTATAGTCCTAATTTAATAGCAAACACACAGTTTCCATGCTGCAAATGGCTATTAAAATCACGGGAACCATAGAAATTAGATTTATTTGGGCTTCTGTGGCTGCCTGAATTCCACAAGATAAATGCCAGATTATATTTTATTGCCAGACCCCGTACTTAGGGCAACCATGAAAAACTTGGAATTTCCTAAATAACTGTCACAAAGATACAGTTCAATTTAGACTCTAAAAACTCGTTATTGTGCAGTTTTCCTCCTACCACGCCCAAACAAAGCCATGTCTTCTCTCCTTTAACTTCCAGTACTTCTGCCACACTACTAAGATTTCATTGGTCTCATGTTTGACATAAAATGCTGAAAATATTATGACGATGGACTACTAGTCTTATTAATAAATCAAAAGTCATAGCTAAGTTTTATCATCTTAGTAGTCTTTTATTGTTTGGCCTAGATTCTTAAGGAGGAATTTTAAGCCGCATCTGTCAAAAAGTATTTATAAATCACCCTATTATGGGTTCAAAATTGTCCTTAGATTGTTGAGGGATACAATACACTTTCAGGCATTATTCTTACTCCTACTTTCCAGGGTTTGTAGTAGCAAGTGTGATAAATGGGTTAGAAGAACGATTGAGGTTAAAATACAACCCTTAGGAGATTCTTGCAGATACAGAAACTTTGGGTAATAATGCTTCCTATTAGCTTAGTACATTTACAAAAGGAATATAGATCAAGAGATCAGAGATACACTGATGGCTACAAGTGAGTTGTGGTACTTAACAGAAGTCAGAGGAGACAGAAATGAGTCTAGTATTAAGAGCTCATGGTGCAGGCATAACTTAAGTAGTGACTTCGTGAGTAGATTTTACTATCTCGTTGAGCCTTGAGAGATGTGCACCACATCTACTAGAAATTATCTTTGAAAGAAAAACAAAAGGACAACCCCCTTGGATCCCCTCCCACTGTGGAACTTTTCTGTCCTCTTAATAAATCCTTTCTAAAAAAAAAAAAAAGAAAAGAAAAACAAAAGTATGGACTTGGCAGTAACCTGGATGGAATAGGAGTCTATAATATTCAGTGATTTATCAGAGAAACAAAGTTCTGAGTACTGCGTGTACTTACTCATAAGTGGACCCTGAACATTCACCATATTACTTGGTGAAAGGGATTGATAGTAATGGGACACTGCTGGGGGGCGGGCACATAACATCAACAAGAGTACCAAAATTTACCTGTACGATGACCACTTATGTACCTAACCCTGAATTATAACCCACATCTTTAAAATAAAGAAAAACAAACAAAAAATTATCTTTGAAAGTGTAAAGTATGTGTATGTATGTGTGCCCGAATATATAAAAATATATGTATTCATATCTATCTACCTATCTATCTATGATCTATCACCTATCTATCATCTATCTCTCTATCACTTATCTACACATCTGTCTGTCTATTGATGTGTTAGGTATCAATGTATCTATCAGTCATCTATTTACATACATAGGCAAACACACATTATGCAGACAGCTCATTCAGTTATAGTGAGTGACCCTAACCTAGAAATATATCTATTGCTTTTATTTTTTAAATCATGATGATGTGAGTGTTGGCGATATTTTTTCCTGAAGATTTCCATTCTTTATCCATGTTATTTATTTGTATGGAATGCATGATGCATATCAATCTCATTTAGATATTCCATACCTCATTAGTAAGAAATCATGAGTCATGTTCCTTCTCCTTTTCTCTGAGCTCTGATTTTCTGATTTATTTTTGGCATCATGGTATTTTTTGGGGGTATTTGTTTTCAGAGACTCTCAGATGTTAATTTATAAATGTGTGGTAGAATCAAGTCTCTGCCTTTCCCCTCATTGCTATAATATTTCCAAACAGAGAAGTTTTAGAATATATAAACATTAATTTCTGGTTGACCACCTTTCCAAGGTCATATTATTTTGCTTCAATTAATATTACATTTAAATATTTGCATATCCCATAGTGTCTTTGGATTAAATAGAGAACATATGATTAATTCCATTGGTAGCCACAGCTCTGCTTTCGATACCTTATTAACATATAAATGATTCAGTTGAAAATGGAATGTATTCCCACTACATTTAGTCAGAATGTGGTAAAAAGCCACCTCATTGGGAATATTCCCCCCACCACCAACACCCTGCTCTCTTTTTTGTTAGCTATTCTTGCAAGATCCTTACTGACAAATGTCAGTTTTTGCCCTGTGCTCAAAACTATATGTCTTACTTCTTAAAAATGGGTTTACAATAAGATAGATGAGTTTATGTAAATTATTAGCCTGGTTTTTTTCTTTGAAGAAACAGAGTCTAGTCCCAAGTAAAGTGCCATTATTGTGTATTTTAGGAAAGCTCTCAATTTTGACTGGCTGTGCTGGCTATAAAATGGAGAAACTGCAGAAAGTCAAGATAGTGATGCTGTTGTAATGCTGGCTATGCTATGTGTACTCTGACCTGCACTGGAGGAGGGAGTTGTGATCTGGAAAGTTTCATAGGTAAATAACTTCTCAACTGAGACCAGAGGAACCAAAGTTAGAAAAAGAAAGAGGGAGGCTGGGCAACCCCCTGGGGTCCCCTCCCACCACTGTGGGAGCATTTCTGCCCTCTCAATAAATCTTGTTTTCTAAAAAAGAACAAAGAAAGAGGGAGGCCGAGGCGAGTGGATTACTTGAGCCCATGGGTTCGAGAGCAGCCCGGGCAAGTTGGCGAGACCTCGTCTCTACAATAAATAAAAAAATTAACCGGGAGTGGTAAGCCATGCCTGTAGTTTCCGCTACTTGGAAGGCTGAGGCGGAAGGAGCACTGGAACCCAGAAGGTCGACACTGGGGTGACCATGAGCGTGCCACTGCACTCAAGTCTGGGTGACGGAGTGAGACTCCAACTCAAAAAAAAAAAAAAAGTAAGAAGGAAGTAGAAGAAAGTAATAAAAAAAAGTGATAAAAGAGGGAATAGAGTGTGGAAATAAATTCAGAAAAGAGTTTGATGAATGGGTACAAATATACAGTTAGATAGAAGAACTAAGATCTGGTGTTCAATAGATCAGTAAGGTGACTACAGTTAACCTGAATCTACTATACACTTCAAAATAGATAGAAGAGAATAATTTGAATGTTCCTAGCACAAAGAAAAGATAAATATATAAGGTGATGGATATCCCTATTACCCTGATGTGATTATATTAATGTATCAGGTTATATACCTATGAAAATTTGTACACCCATAATGGACTTATAATTATAAAAAGAAATCAAGAGACAATAAATATGACAGGGTAGTATGACTGAGAGTGATTCAGTAAGGCTGAACAAAGGTGAGGGTGATGGGGAGACGAGACAGGGAAACAGAGACCAGCATCCAAGGGCCTTTTAAATGAGCAGATAGGGTTGGATTTGTATGACAAAAGCCACTAAAGTATAACAAGACATAAAAATTCCTAGGAGTCCAAATAAGAATGTGATTTTATGAGAGTAATGCTGTATTTTCTTTTTATGGAAAAATGATTCCATCTTTAACAACATTCAGAAAACTTAACTAATCAATATCCAACCTATTTCAATCAATGAAATATAACCTATTTCAAACAAGAACTGCTTTTAAGAAAATGACCTCATTTTGGCAATTCTTAAAGTCTCAAACATGGCTCTTGATCATTTTCCTGCTTTCAGATGACATCTGAGGATGTGACCGGTGTATAATAAGTTCCTGTTAACTGAAATGATGCTTCTGACTTATTCATGCCCCTCAAAATGTCTTTTAGGAACATTTTCTTCTGATACAAGCAATACAATTAAGGAAAAGAAATTTTCTTTAAGTATTTTTATATTTTGACATGAAACATCAGAATGCAGGACACTGTCATGAAAACATTTACAAAAATATAAAAAAAGGAAACTTAATTATCTAGGAAAGAGTTGGGAACCACTTAAAAACCCTTGGAGGAAAGTACACATTTACATTATTATAAAAGGTAAGAAATTAGTCACTGTAGACAGAACCCCTCAGGTGTTTGGCATTCTCAACTGTCTTAAATAATGAAAAACCAGAAATAATTTGAAAATAAGGCCACTGAACAGGAACATGAGCAAAAAAATTGCCAAAAAAGTTGCCAATGCAAAAATAACAGGAGCGAGAGAGAGAGAGAGAGAAAAAAAAAAAAAAAAAAGAGAGAAAAAAACAGCATTCACATGTTTGGTGCTAGCTTTGTCAGATCAAAGTAAGCACATGAGCATCTTTTAAAATTTCAAAAGGAAAATAAGAAAGAAAAGAACAATGTGGGCAGAGAAAGGAAATCAACTGACAGGAGAAATAGCAAATGAAATTAGAAGCAATGATAGCCAAGGTAAACATTCCAAAGGATGAGAAAGCTGCCCCTGTGTGAAAGAAGAAATTGATCAGAAAAATATTGAGCTCTGAGGATACTCAGCACAAGAGAAAAATCATACTTACTTCAATAATTCTGAACATGTAAGTTTACCACATTTGAATGCTACAGCAATATTTGATCAGCCTAGGGACCAATTTAAAAAATCTCTTAATACGTGAAAATATCTAACATCTACAAATAATCCTAACTCACTAAGGAAAGATGAGTATGCTCAGTTTCTTTAGATAAAATGATATCAAAAGTGCAATATGTTTTAGAAATAGTTACATAAAATAATTACAATGGAAGTTCCAGAGATTGAAGTATCAAATCTCCACTCATCTGAAACTTAAATGTATCCAAATAACCCTTTTCTAAGCTCTGTACATCACACCACTGCGTGTGCTTCAATTATCAGGAAATCAAAATCTATTTGTTTGAAGAATCTAGTCCATTTCATTGTTTCGTTCCATCCATCTCCACATGTCATAGGGACAGAAACAGCCTGACTTCTTTTTACTAAATTACTTCTTTTTTGTGTAACTGATTTAATAGAAGGTCATTTAAAAAATTGTTTCAGAGAAGGGTATAATCACTTGCTTTCTCAACCATTAAAAATTAGAAACCCAGGTTTCAATAATACATTATGTGTTCAACTGAAATCCAGAGCATTCAATGTTAATGAAAATTATAATAGTAATCCCCTGTGCGTTAATATACCGCCTGAAGAAGAAAATGAAACGAAATGCAAATGTTGGGACTTTTCTACCGTCAAAGGGTTTGGACATTTTCCATTTTTATCTGCTCAAACCACACTGCCAAGGGCTGCCTGAATTTCCTTATCTTTAGTTTCATACCTGAGTTGAATGCAGTTAGTTGTTTTTTCCATTTTAAATGTGTGATTCAATGTTGAGAACTTCTTAAAAGTAGTCTAGGGATTGTAAAAATCCTTGGAGTGGTGCCAACTTTTTGTGAATTAATATGCACTCTTCTCCGCCTTCCGTCACACATGACTGCCGGTGACATTTCTTGTGTACGTTTTCATACCCATTACTAATGTGTCACATGATGCCATTGTACTTTCACAAACACTTCTCAAAATTGGCTTCAAACAAGTAGAATTTTCCTTTGTGGAGCCAGTCTTCACAGGGATGCCTGGTCAGAGTCCAGCACAATCAACAGAAAATGTGCAAAATCAAATTGTAGCAGGTCCGTGGCGTCTTATTGCTGCTACCGACACCTTTGTATTGCCATCGATTAAAATCTGCGTGTGTGCTAGCAGGAATGTTCTATCTTATTTTTTAATTCCTCTGCTTATTATTTGCAATCTAGAAGAAGAATTTGCTTTGGGGACTTGGTTTTATCTCCAGTGTTCTCTGATGTCCCATACTATTCATTTTAGAAAATATTTGGAATAGTTTATTCTATGTACTAATTATGAAAAGACACTAAAATATGGTGGAAAGATGATTTCCATTTGTTTTGTTGGTCTGTCTGTGTGTGGGCAGGCTGTATAAACATTGCATGAATATTAATCAATGTCTATTCAAAATGATGTTTTCATGGCTTGCAAACGCAAACTTTCAAAATGCTTCTATCCTAAGATAAATCCCCAGACATGATAATATACCCGTTAACTAGTTTCAGTATCCAGGAAATATTATAAAACCTCACACAGACGTAACAGCTTTATCAGGCCTGTAGCATATTTGGTGACCAACTATTTATTAATATTTACTCTCATGGATGGCAAGGCTCATGGAGACCAGATCTCAGATATAATACATAGGACTCCCCATCCCAATTTTTTAAAAAAGAAATTTATGGTGAGTTTGGAAAGTAAATATTTTAAAGACATGTTCTTAGTATTTGCTGGGGACTTGTCTCTTCCACCTATAGTCATATGTAGCTAGCATTAGATATTAAAACGTAAATTTCCACAGGACGTTTTCCCGCATGAGCTGCTTAAAAGTTTCCTTTGGAAAAACCCCTGCACTCTGACCACAAGACTACAGTGTAACTGCTGGGTGGTTCATAGGTGTGGCTTTGTACAGGGTAAGGTTGTGTCTTCACCACTGTCCTCCAACCCCTAGCAAAGTGCAACCAATGACAGACACAGAGGTTCTACAGCCTGACCCTCTTGGCTCAAAGAGACATAACTCAGTGTGCCTGTGGGGTGTTCACAGGACATATGCCCTGCTTCTCCTCTCCTGCCAGCAACTGTTTCTCGACTGGGAGAATGACCCCAGGCCAAGGCCATCTGTGTCCAGCCGAAATGCCCTCAAAGATACGCACATCTGTGAACTCAAGGCAGTCATTGAGAGCAAACACATTTTTCCTGCTTCTTTGCTTATGGTACTATTGCTCTGTCCTGCTCCCTTTCCTAGGCTGGGGGTACATAATCTCTCCCTATGCCTTTTGGGGTGCAGACAGCTTTGTACCGACCTGCCACCATCGGTTCCCTCCCGTTAAGTAATAATAGAGTCATGCCTTTACTCACCTGTCCTCTGGACGATGTCTTCGGAACAGGTGAGTATCACACAAGCACCCTGTCTGATTTGGGACTGCCATGACACAATGCCCTTAGTGTTCCAGAGTGCCCAGGGGGGTTGGGCTGAGGCTGGACCTCAACCAGAACTATACCCGTGCTTAGCTTCTTTCTCTGCCCTGTCGTTTTCTTGTTGCCCTGCGGGTTTCTCCCGAGAGCACTCCCTGAATGAGTCCCTTGCATGAACATCCAATTCTCAGCCTGTGCTTCTAAGCACATGGATTTAAGACAGCACTGACTTCCCTCCTGCAACCTTAGAACCCTTATTCACCATAGATCTATTACAGACATTGTGCATCCATATACAGCATTGAGTAAGAAATCATTCCTGGGCAACCCCTTCGGCTCCCCTCCCGCTGTGGGAGCTTTTCTGTCCTCTCAATAAATCTGGTTTAAAAAAAAAAAAAGAAAGAAATGAATCATTCCTCCCTTTCAGGCTCTCAGGCTGAGTGAGAACACAGGCAGGGTTGTTACAAAGTGACGCAGGCGATAGAAGAAGGAGCAAGGGGAAGACTGGCTACAGGTGGGGTACCCAGGCTTCAGAAGAGAAGTGACGACTGAGCTGTACATTGATTTTTTTTCTTTTAATTTTTATTATAAAGATGTGGGGTACAATTCAGGGTTAAGTATATAAACATCGGTCATGCAGGTACCCTTGTTGACGAGGTATGCCCCTCCCTCCCCTAGCAGTTTCCCTCAACTGCC
>CAUYQG010216299.1:0-14900 GCA_963574415.1 Tarsius wallacei | reverse complement strand
CTTGGAAGGCTGAGGCGTAAGGATTGCTGGAGTCCAGCAGGTCCAGGCTGCGATGGCCGGGAGCGGCCACTGCACTCCAGTCTGGGTTACATAGTGAGATTCCAACTCAAAAAAAAAAAAAAAAGAATTTAAGTTGAGAATCCAAGATAATTAAAGCAAAATTGAGAATCCAAGATCATTAAAGCAAAATTGAGTAGGCAAAGTAGTAACTACCAGAACACATTCTTGCACCCAAAGTTTACTTATTCCAAAATACAATTTACAATTTAATTCCTTAGTTCTTAAAAGCCAGTACCTAATCCCACATCTTTAAAATAAATAAATAAATAAGTGGTCAGTTTAAGAATCTCACTCAGTCGGGCTTGGTGGCTCAGCCTGTAATCCCGCGCCTTTGGGAGGCTGAGGTGAGTGGATTGCCTGAGTACGCAGGTTCAAGACCCGCCTGGGCAACTTGGCGAGACCTTCTCTCTACAATAAATCAAAAAAATTAGCCAGGTGTGGTAGCACGCACCTGTAGTTCCAGCTACTTGGAAGGCTGAGGCGTAAGGATTGCTGGAGTCCAGCAGGTCCAGGCTGCGATGGCCGGGAGCGGCCACTGCACTCCATTCTGGGCGACAGTGAGACTCCAACTCAAAAAAAAAAAAAAAAGAATCTCGCTCATTAAATGGCAGTCTGTAACAGAAATTCTAATGATAGTAATAATCTCACAAATCTTAAAATGTAATCACCATTAAAGTTTTAGCCCAAATACTTCTGAGATGCCTTCTAAGACTCCTATCAAAGTAGATATTCTGCCCATTTTCAGTTTCTACCTAGTTTGGTAGTTGATATGATTCACGTCACAGTACCTAACAGTCTCCAAAATTATCATAATTATTCATTTAACTAATTCTTTATCATCTCACCCCCAACCCTAAATGCAAGCTTAATGAAAAACTAGGGCATTTAGCTTCCAATGTCTTGTAGAGTTAATAGTATAGGGCAAGCAGTTTCTTAAATAACTTCTAGTTCAAATTGCTTTAGGTCTTACTGTATTATAAATGCAACTTAAACATGTACAGCTTTTTTAATTTCATCAGAGAGAATTTTTTTAAATATGAAAATAACCTATTAAAGATAACATTTTAGTTGTCAGTTAATATCTTTTGTAATAGTCCACAGAAAGTTGAAATGAGATAAGGCACTCACTCATTATCCATATGAAAAATGTATCTAGTGCCCTCTCTATATCAGATATTGAACCACTGATTTTCACACATACTTTCTGATTAAAGTCCCAAAACATCTATATGAGCTCATTATTTGATTACCATTCTAGAGTAAGAATAACATAATAATTTTAAAAACATAAGCGGTACACTCAATATCAGAAAGCAAGAGTCAGTAGTTCTAATTGTAGGAAAGTCTTCTTTCTATCACTTCAAGGCACATAAACAGGCATTTTGGTTGTCTCTGGGGTTAAAACAGACATCAAGACCTTATCTCTATGAAATTTATTCTATTATTATTCAGTCAAACTGAGTCAAACTGGGAAGTCATTTATAAATATGTGAAATTCTCCATATATTTAAACATAAACATTTTGAGTCAACAAAGTATTCAAATTGAAGATACAGGATAAATAAATATTTCAACAAGTGAATGCCTGAGACATGCAAATGGTAGCTTCAGTGACATAAAAGAGTTCTATTTTTTAAGAACCTTGCTCTATCCTACGTGCTCCAAAGTACTTGCCATGAGTCAACATGTAGGCTTAGTCTGACCGTCTGCACTTAATGTGTTTTAGGGGATGCAAGAATGCATAAAGCAGTTTCTTAATTTAAATCTGTATTAAGAAGACTACCAGAGCAAGAAGATTAAGAATAAAAGGACTAGTTCATTTTTTTTTTACGTGGTGGCATGCATTTTTAAAATCTTGTACATTGCTGTAATGTATGATGGAATGAAGAAAGGCAAAGAGGTGTACTCAAATATGAATATCTACTTAGATCACTTTTATAACGCCCTTAATTTTGTATTTTTGTCTCATTTTACTATAATTTTAAAGCTTCGAATTTAAAACAACAACTCTAACAACTTTGAAAAGTTAATAGAAATTTATCTTTCTGGGGTGAAATATTTTAAGTGTACATCAAGACACTTTACCAACCCACCAAGAAGTTCACAAAAATTTGGGAAGGGAAAATCCCTGCCTACCTGAGCATCTTAAGTTTTGACATCTTAGGTTTCATTCACATCCAGAGCTACTTATCTCTGGAAGAAAACACGATTTAAATAGTCAACAGGTATAGTTAGGAGTTGATAGGGCACAGTTCTTTTCAGAAATGCTCACTTTTTCTTCCAATCACTTTTTTTCTTTTCATCTTCTTTTTTTTCCCCAAAAAATATGACAGTCACTGTGCTTATGTCTGTGTCTAACAAATTATGCTTTAAAGTTTACCTACCAATAAAAAGGTAGGAAATTATAGTAGTCAATATAAGGCACATTTTAAAAGACTGTTGGTTACTTCCAAGGTCACATATTGTAAATACCTGCCATTTTGAAAGAAAACAAGAAAGAAAATAAGAACTGAATTGTCTTTCATGCTCTGGGAGATAGCCAGACCTTGATATTCTGATGTCCATCAAATGTAGCTCTGCATAAATATATGTTTTTTGGTGTTTTATAAATATAAATAATTCTAGTTATTGCACTTTGAAACACAGTCTCAAGAATGTTTCTCAAAGTTAAATAGCGTCACACTTGCAATAGCCTGAAAAATAAACCAAACCCCAGCATTTACAAAATGTGCTGTGCTTTAGAATTAAATTTTTTTCTATGACATAGCATAGGCATAGGAAATGAAAAATACATATTTTATCAGCATATAAA
This sequence comes from Tarsius wallacei, assembly GCA_963574415.1. Classification (NCBI taxonomy): domain Eukaryota; kingdom Metazoa; phylum Chordata; class Mammalia; order Primates; family Tarsiidae; genus Tarsius; species Tarsius wallacei. Next base: position 12,028 of record CAUYQG010216299.1, on the reverse strand, counting down.
ATGCTATTTTCTGTTTTGTACATCATAAAATATAACTTATTTGTTTTAATAAAAATATTTTGTTATATTTGCAATTTTACATGTCCATGTGTATCATGGGGAAAAATTCAGACTATATAGCTGTGTTACTCAAATGAATGTTCTTTTTTGTTAGCCAAGTGAATCAAATATAATTATTATATGATATAGCATTCTATATAATGATGAATTATGTTATTTAATTTTTAATAATTTGCATATTAACTAAAAATGAAATAACTATCTTCCTTATTGACAACACAAACAATAAATTACATACCCTTCCTGTTAACACTAACAAACTTAGAGTACATCTACCAGGGAAAACTGGTCCTTAATCAGGGAAAAAGAAAGAGACTTCACAGCTGTAGCTCACATAACAATGCCTCTCTGAGAAGGGAAGAAAAGAATTGGTCAACAAAATTGAATGGGATAAGTGTGGGTGTCACAATGCACAAATGAAAAATGTTACATGGGTGCTCATGTCTTAATAGCTTAATCACGCTTCCTTATTGCTGACTGATTTACTCCTGGATTTGCAAGTGCTCCATCCTTTCTACCAGCTTCATTGGCTCTTCCTTTGCCCACTTTGATTTCAAGGGAAAGATGTGTTTATGTGACTACCACCCTGACAGTTTCACCTAGCTCTTCTTAGATAAGTTTCCCTTTTGACAGCAAGTTGCAACGACCATGGTAATAATCTTTCTCCTTGTTTACACTGCAGAAGATTGTCCCGTGTTTTGTTTTACAAAATATTAGTGCTACCACGTACTCTTTCAGCAGCTGAACAGTCCATTCTTCTTAAAATATCCCTTGTCCCCTGGCAGCCAGGAGAGTTTTCTGGGACTCTCCTTTGTTTCTTCCCTGATGCCTTCTCTCCAGCTCCTGAACACAGGAGAATCTCAGGAGCCAGTCTTTTTCCTCCCTTCTCTCTATACTCATTTCTTGAATGGGGGCAAGGCTCACCTACCCAATGGCTTTAGATTCTATGTATATGCCAGTAACACTCAAATTTATGTTTGTAGTGGAGGCTTCTCTAAAATCCCTAGACTCATATCCACTGCCAATGGGATTGTCCACTTGGGTGGTTTATAGACAATTTATACTTAATATGTTCTAGATTGAACTCTGTTCTGCCCTCAAATCTTTCCTGTTCATGTTGCTTATCTTTGTAAATGACACACCATCTTTCATTTGTTCAGAGAGAAAATCCTTGGAGCCATTGTGACTCTCCTCTTTTCTTCAGACACTCCACATACAACTTTTAAAAAAATGTTAATTTCAAAATACATTTTTATTTTAATACTTCCCACCACTTGTTCCTCTACCATCATGGTCCAAGTCATCACCAACTCTCTTCCAAGTATTCTATCAGAATCCTGCCCTAATGAAATCTGTTTGATATTGCTTAATGCAGAATGCAACTTACTTGACCATGAAATTCGATCTTTTAATATCACCTCAAAACTTTTATCTGGAAATGGAATACATATTGGAAAACACTGCTGTAAAAACTGTTAATTTGTTAGAGTAGCCCTAAGCCCTCTTCTTTACTTTACTTTTTAAGTACTCGTTCTCATTTTGCTCTTGCAAATTCTACTCTTAAAATTCTTCCCTCCTTCCAAAATCAGTAGGCCACAAAACAGATATAATCTCTGTATAGAAGTATAAAATTAGTGTCAAAATATATGTGTATCTATCTGAAACCCACGCACTTCTCTTGGTTAACTCATCCATGAAAAGTCATGATGATGCTATTAGATTGTCCCAGTTAGTCTTTTTACCTTTGGCTCATTCTGATGGTGCTACTTTATTGCAAGCAGTCCATGAGCTCTGAATAACACTTTAATTTGAATAAAATTGACAAATATATTTGATCACTTGATCATAAAATTCAAGTCTCATCATGGCATTCTAAAGGAAGTAAAGAGGAATGTACTTATATTATTTTATTCTAAAGGAAGAAAACAAATGTATTTATGATCTTGAATAAATTCCTCAAGCAGATAAAACAAGTTATATGTTCCACTCTGCCTCATCTTATTTTACTGTGTCACACTGATCATTGAAGTAATCGAGGTTTTGATCACTTATCTACATTTATATCTCTAAAATCAGATTATTTCTTCCTGAAATACAATTACCATTACTTTTCAATTGTTGCAACCTTATTGCATAGCCCATAACATATCAAAATAGTCATTTGATGGAATACTATTGATGGAATACAATCTGTCTTAGGTTCCTCTACACGCTGAGATTCACACTTTCAAAACATACAAAGAAGTTAAAATAGTGTAAAAGAGAAAGCTTCTATGTACATGTGTAACAGAAACAAAACTCACTGTCACGTTAATAATACATTTCACTACTAAGTTTGGGAAATAAATATTTCAATGTGTTTTGAATAAATGTTACCATTATTTTTTAAATTACTATATAAAATTTAAATGTGAAGCATGTTATTGGTAGGTTTCTTGAAATAAATTACAAACCCATTTATAAATTAGTCAATGACTTACAAGACTTATTTAGAAGCTGGGTCTGGTCAAATAATTGAATGCTACAGCATGAGTACCAAGTTAGCAATCTATCACAGAAGCAAAGAACCGAATAACGCATGGTCTAACTCATAAGTGGGACCTTAACGTAAGCCAAAAAAAGCACAAGGAAGGGATCGGCATACATGGGACACTGCCAGGAGAGGAAGGAAGAGGGGACACGTAGAAACACAAAGGGTACCTGATGCTAACCTAGGGGAAGGAAGGACCAGTTGGCGACCCAAACTTCACCTGCACATATGTTATTTCTGTACTTAATCCTGACTTGTACCCCACATCTTTCTAATAAAATAAAGTAAAAAATAAATCATAAGATGATAACCTGCAGCAATTTCTTAATCAAAATTAGCAAAATTTCTCATTCATAAGAAACCAGAATGTTAATTGACAGAGAAAAGGAATGTAGCCAAGAAAATTTGACACCAGTGTAATATTTTTCTTCATTTGGTCTTTAAAATCTAAATTAGAGTGTGATTGGGCTGAGCAACTTTTTGATTCCTTCTAGTTTGGTAATTCTTAGGTAAGACTTTTTTTTTTGACTCCCCAGGGTAGCAGAGGAGTATTCCCTTAAAGGTCTATTCATTCATGGATATAATCCTGAATCTGAGAGGTCAATGGTTCATAAAAGAGCCTCTGTCTGTTCTGGCAGGGTTCTGAATATTTGGCAAGATTTATTCAAAAATAGGTCCAGGATGGAAAAAGCAGAGGTACAGCTGGCAAAGACATATAGGAATGCTTGCCTTCTCTGTTCTTGGCTCTAGCTGGTGCTATTTAGCAGTCATTTTATGAAAGCATGAACACAAAGCTCAGTCATGCCTTTTTAAATGGAGAAAAAGATCGAAGCTAAAAATAGGTCATCGTTTTATTGAGCTTCAGTCATGCAGTCTTTCCTGGTGTGCGTTTGTTGTCAACTGGCAGACTCCCCCAAAGTAGATGGTGAAGTTTTCCTGGCTGATCCTTTCATGTGCAGATTTCACTCAGACTCTGATGTTTTATTTAATTCTAAGTGCTATAAACCAAAAATTTGCCTTGAAACAAGAAAGGGAATTTCTATCCACTCTGACTGTAGAATACTTTACCCATATCCAGAAATAAAGAGGTAAAAATATGTCTCCTTTTAAAAAATTTCATATCTAACATTGTTGAATTTGTCTTCTTATAACTAATTGAGCTCTAACAAAATCAAATAGAAAGAACCTTAACAAAAACATCCCCTAAGACCTAGCTGCTCAATGAGTATTGTTCAAAGAAATTTGAATTTAATTTCATTGGAAAAAAATCTCGATAAATTTTAAAGAATAATGCCATATTTTTTTGTTCCTCAAATAGGTAATAATCTATCTTGCTTCTAATAACTAATATACTTTTGGAAGAAAGGATTGGCAAATGTATAGGCAATACTTCATATTATTTTATTTGTAATATATTTCAATGCTTGCATTGATTACATTGTTATTAAAGATCAATACATATAAAAATAAAATATTTAAAGGTGATTATGCTGCAAGTACAACATTTTAAATCTATTTCTAATCCAAAATATTTCTAAATGATTAACAATTTTTCTATTAACACAGTAACAGATTAAAATGAAATATGTCACTCTTTCCAGTTCCACAATCCTACCCTGTTACAGTTACCAATAGTGAAAATGTCTTGTGTATCCTCTCACACACATTTTTTGTCCAAATAAACATACTTGAAAATAGACTTTAAATATTTCTTTATAAAATAGTATCAACTAATCCTATACAATTTAAAAAAATTATATTTATATTTTAAACCTTGTTCCTTCCCAATGTTGACCTCTGTTTAATTTTTTATATGATTACAAAATAAGTCAAAAGAATGGAATCTTAGTTCACTAAAAACAGATTTCTGTAATTTTCTGGATTCTATCAAATTTCTAATGACGGGGTTGTGAGAACTTATGTTCTAAATATGTCAGAAAACTAACCTCCCTTCGTTCACATTCTTGACAACACAGGCTATTGTCATATTTTCCCCAATTCTCTAGGGTGAAAATGTTATTCCATTGATATTTTAATGGGGCCTTAACTCTGACAATTTTTCTACCCATCTTTTTACCTGCTTACGATATATACTTCAGTATCTAATAGACATCTCGATACTAAGTACCCAAACCTGAACTCCCAATGTTTATCCCTGAAGTGTCAACTCCATCTCTCCTTTCCTATTCCCAAAGCCAAACTCCTGGAACCACCTTTTACACTTCCCACATGCTCGTTCAGCAAACACTGTCATCACCACACCTCCATCATTGCCACCACCTGATTCCCAGACACCACAATCCCCTGCCTGAAACAGCAGGTGATTTCAGGAGTTTGGGCTTAGGAATAGGAAAGGAAAGATGGAGCTGACGCTTTGGGAATAAGCATCAGAATTTCAGGTTTGGGTATTTGCCTCTTACCTGGTCTCCTTAGCCTTTACTCCCTATACGATATTCACAAAGGTGAAACGACATCATTCATTGTAAAAATAAAATAGCATAACAAAACTCTTCACATCTCTGTCTTAGTAAAACTGGAATCTTTACTTTGATCTTTGAGCTCTGACTAGATCTGATGTCCTTTCCATTCTCGAGCTCATTTCCCAACACTGCTCCCAGATTTACTCAGACTCTCTGGCTTCCAGGAAGTTCTGGGGACATACTGTAGACTTCTCTGTTTTCAAACCTTCTCACAAGTCTGCCAAATCCCCTCATCTTTGAATGCTCTTTCCTCAGTTATCCACATAGTTTATTTGTTCTGTTATTATTATTATTGTTATATTATTTTTATCCCAATTTTTTTTTTGAGTGGAGTCTCACTCTGTAACCCAGACTGGGGTGCAGTGGCCGCTCCCGGCCACTGCAGCCTCGACCTGCTGGGCTCTGGCGATCCTTCCGCCTTAGCCTACTAAGTAGCTGGAACTACAGGCACACGCTACCGCACCTGGCTAATTTTTGATTTATTGTAGAGATGAGGTCTCGCCAAGTTGCCCAGGGAGGTCTCAGACCCGCAGACTCAGGCAATCCACTCACCTCGGCCTCCCACAGTGCTGGGATTACAGGCTGAGCAACCAAGCCCGGCCCTATCCTAAAATATTACCTTCAAAACTAATCGATGTGATTATTTTTTCATTGTAAAACAACCCTCAATATCTCCTTGCTCTGCTTCATTTTTCTCCACAGTACCTACCAACATGTAACATATGATATCTGACAATTAAGTTGTGAATGCATCCTTTAAAAAATGCTGCATACCTCGTTGCTGAATATCACTATGGTCACCTTCGAGTCCTCCCCTTGGGAAACTATGCACCAATGCCAGTACATAAACCACACATCAAAGCAATGTTGGAACTCTTTTTCCAGAATGGCCATTAGAGCCGTTGCTGTATTACCCTTGATATCATGAATGTCCTCAAATATCTTTCTTTCAATATTTTATTTATCCTTGGATAAAGAAGAAAGTCATGGAGGGAGCTGATCAAGTAAGTATGGAGGGTGTTCCAATACAGTTATTGGTACAGTGCTGCCAAGTTCACATGGTGGCAAGTTTGTGAACTTCATTGTCCAGCCTCAACAAATAGCAATGACAGCTCTGATGGCCATTCCAGAAAAAGAGTCTCAAAATTGCTTTGATGGGTGGAGTAGGCACTGGCGTCGGTGCATAGCTTCCCAAGAAGAGGACTTCAAAGGTGACCATGGTGATATTCAGCGATGAGGCATACAGCACTTTTTCTAGGATGACTTGCAGACATAATTGTCAGACCCCATATTATATATTTTGCTAACATATCTATTTATTTACCTTTTACCCCAGCATTTTCTCTTAAATTACATTTCATCCAGGGTTTGATTTTTTTTTTTCTTTTTGAAGTGAATTTTCAGGTATCTATCACTTTGTGGCAAACTCATTTTTTGTTCATCAGATTTTTTCTCTCTTTCATAATTTGAGAATAAGATTCTATGATAAAAGTAAAAGTGTCATGCATTTCTGGCAGCCTCTCTTATCACAAGGTAAATGGGCAAACTATTCACACATGTAAACTACACTAACTCCAAAGTTGAAGAAACATACCAAGCACTGTGCATTTTTCTTACTAGTAGGAGATAACAGCATTCAAAAATGTGTCCTACACTTTACTGAGGGTATCTCATGTGTCCCATAAATTTGGACTTCTAAAAAGCCTCACTGATGTCATAAGGCCCTTGCTCTGTGCAGAGTTTAATCTCTCACCCTCTGGCATGCATGTACTACTTATCAAGACCTCCAGTATTTCTGCCAATTTAACTTATTTGATTTCATGAACATATTATCATTCATTGATATGGTTGACTATTTTGACGTTTAATAGAATATTTAGGCTGTCCAAGCACCTTAGAACTATGTTATAGCAGTAAACAGTATATATATTGATATATAGACTTGGGCCAAGACTGTTACATGCTGGAGTTATTATCAATTTGCTATAGGTAAGACATTACATTCAACATAGCAGTGGCAACTTGTGCTACTACTTGTTTGTGGTATAGCAGTTCCCCTTTATCTGTGGGGGAATGTGTTTCAACTCCCAGTGGATTATGCCTAAAACCACAGAGAGTACCAAATTTTGTATGTATTATGTTGTCATCCTATACATATTTACCTATGATAAAGTTTAACTTATGTTAGGCAAAGTAGGTTTACCCTCTGGAGTTATTATCAATTAAAATAGGGGATACTTGAACACAAGCACTGTAACACCAAAACAATCAGTCTGAAATGAAACAGCTACTCAATGACTAATGGGCAGAAAGTCTATACAGCATAGATATACTGGACAAGGTGATGGTTTGCCCCTGGACAAAATAGAGAGGAGTGGCACAAAATATCATCATGCTACTTAGAACAATGTGCAATTCAAAACTTGTCAATGGTTTATTTCTGGAATTTTTTAATATTTTCAGGCCGTGGTTGATCATGGGTCACTGAAACCGTGGAAAGCAAGATTCATAAAAAAAGGAGGAATACATTAGTTCACTATTCCTCTAACATGATCTATTTGTTTTCTGGCAGGGGCCAGATGGTGACTTTTAGGACAGGAATCATCATCCCTGCATTTTTAAGCCATTGAACGATGGTAAGTTCTGCCATTTACCATCTCCACTCACTGTTCCCCTTCCTATACATACATACAACATCCCAAGGCTGGCTTCGTTGTTTTGCCAAGAATCAGAGGGAAGGGGACGTAGTTTCAGGGTTTTTTTCTTATCCTTTCCCACTACAATGTCACTTCATGTTCATGGAATCAAGTGAAGGTTCTGCCAACTACCAAGTATGTTCATCCTAATTACACATTGTGGACTTGGGAAATGGCCATTTGCTACCTAGTAGACCAACTATGAGTCAGACCCTGACAAAGATTTGATGTGTTAAAACATCTACATGTTTTCTTCTCCTAATAAAAGCCATAGGGGCACCTTGAATCCTGAGAATCAATTCAAGCATCAAGTCCAATAATCATTTAAAAGTTCAGTTATTCTCTTCTCCCAATTGAAAGTTTCCTAAATGTATTAGAGTTTTACACACACACACACACACACACACACACACACACACACACGCAAAAAATAAGCAAGATGGTGTGTGTATATGTAGATATTTAAAGGAATCAGCTCATGTGATTATGAAGGCTAACAAATCCAAAATCTGCAAGGTAGGCTAGCATGCTAGTGACCCGGGAAAGAGCTAATGTTGTCATTCAAGTCCTAGGACTATCTGCTGGCAAAATTCCCTTTTTTCAGAAAGTCAGTCTTTTTCTGTTGATCTTCAACTGATTGGATAAAATCTACCCATATTATGGAAGGTAATCTGTTTTACTAAAAGACTATTGATTTAAACGTAAATTTCATCTAAAAATACCTTTATAGAAACATCTAGAATGATGTTTGAACAAATATCTGATTGTCATGCTCTAGCAAAGTTGACACATAAAATTCACCGTCACAACAAGAAAACAGATCTCAGCTGAGAATGACTGGAGATATTAGTATCAAATACATGTACTGCCAATTGTAGGACACTTCCTTATTAGGACATGTCTTCTCATTCAGTAAAAGAGTTAATAATTTTATAACTGGCTCAGCTACCTGGTCAAATAATTTTTTTAATTACACAAATTTAAATATAACTTAATAGCTGTACATATCATCTTGCTTCTAGAAACACTTTAGACAATTAACCATCTCTTTGGCTGTCTACAGTTCTCACACATGGTTGTCACTCTGATTCTTGCTATTCATTACAATGACTGTACTCACCTTGATTTTGATGTTTAAACAATACCACCTAGGTTCTGTAACTTTGCGATCCTACCTTTAGAGTCAGTAATCCCATTATAAAGTCATGTCCTACTATTAGACCTGGCGTACAGAGAAAAGCCACCACTGAGCTTGTGAATGATGGGAGTTTTTATCTCACCAAGGCACCCCTTATTGTATAGGCAAATTAATTTCCTTTCAGAATCTTCTGCAGAACAATGGCTGGCTGATTTTCTGGTCTTTCTAGTTAACCTCTCTAGCTACTACTTAACTTTCTGACTTTTTCTTTACTACTTAAATATTGTATAATTGAAATTATTAATTATCTTAGTTCAAGTCATCATTTATCCAACTCATTAGAATCTATTAGTGTATTAGCACTACCTGTAGGGGGTTTTCCAGGGTTTTTACCAGGGAATTTTAAGTTGACCTCTTTTTCTTTTATCACTTTAATTATATTTTTCCATTGTCTTCTGATTGCCATCATTTCAGTTGACAAGTTAAGATTTTAATATTTTAAACCCTGTGTTAGCCGGGTTAGCTGTGTGGCTCAGCCTTGGGAGGCTGAGGTGAGTGGATTGCCTGAGCCTGGGGATTCGAGACTCGTCTGGGCAACTTGGGGAGACCTCATCTCTACAATAAATCAAAAAATTAGCCGGGCATGGTAGTGCGCGCCTGTAGTTCCAGCTACTTGGAAGGCTGAGGCAGAAGGATCACTGGAGCCCAGCAGGTTGAGGCTGCAGTGGCCAGAAGTGGCCACTGCACTCCAGTTTGGGCGACAGAGTGAGACTCCAACTCAAAAAAACAAACAAAAACCCCTGTGTTATGTTATAAATAGTACACATACATTTTTCTTGCTTCTCGCATATTTTCTCTAAATTTTGATTTCTGGAAGCAGGTATCTTGTATTTTTTAATAATGTCTTATTTTTTCTAATTGTGTTTTAATTCTTTTAAGATTATAGATAATATAGCTATTCTATAGACTCTATTTAATAATTACATTCTTCTAAGTCGTTGGAATTCTGAATGTTCTATTTTTAATGTCTAAACTGCTCACTTACAATGTCTATAATACCTAAAATTCCAGTTTCTTGTTTACTATGACTATCATATCCCTTTGGACACTAATTCTTTCTAGATTTACTTGATTTTCACATCAGACGGTTTTGATTTCTAAAGAGCTTTTGTTTACTGTTAATACAATTCAATATGTTAAAAATAAATAAGTATACAATATCCAAAATCTTATCATGTTTTGTGGGAATTTTTTTTTTTAATTTATATAGTCTTTTATAACTTCTGAGGGTGTTTATGCAAATGATTTTTTTATTAATTTATTACTAATTTTTAAAAATATTTTCACTTCAATATATGTAGTTCTATTAATTTTCTTTTTGTTTTTTGGGTGGGGCTTCATTTTATTTATTTTTCTATCTATCTCTTTATTTACTTACTTATTTATTTTTAACTTTTAAATTTTTCATTTTAAAATTATGGGGTACAATTCAGGGTTAGGTATACAAATGTTCATTATGCAGGTACCCTTGTTGATGAGGTGCGTCCCCTCCTTCCCCAAGCACGTTGCCACTGCTAATCCCATCTCCCTATCACATACCCCCCTGCAGTTTCCAACTACTGTCAACCCTTTTCTTATAGTATTAGCATAGTTGTTCAAGATCCACTTATGAGTGAGAACATGTGATACTCAGTTCTTTGTTTCTGAAAAGATCATGCAGTATTATAGACTCTAAGTCCATCCAGGTTGCTGTGAAGTTCATGATTTTGTTCTTCTTTATGACTGTGTAACATTCCATAGTGTATATGTACCACATTTTTTTTATCCAGTTCTCTTTTGATGGGCAGCATGGTTGTTTCCATGTTCTTGCTATTGTGAACATTGCTGTGATAAATATATGTATGCAGGTATCTTTTTTATAGAGTGATTTGAGTTCTTCCAGGTATATCCCCAGTAGGGGGATTTTGGGGTCATATGAAAGGTCAATTTTTAGAATTTTTAGGAACTGCCACACTGTTTTCCACAGAGGCTGTACTAGTTTACACTCCCACCAACAGTTTAGAAGTGTTCCCTTTTCACCACATCCTCTTTAGCATCTGTTATTTTTTGAGTTAGTGATGATGACCATTCTGACTGGAGTTAGGTGGTATCTCAGTGTAATTTTAATTTGCATTTACTTGATGACTTGTGAAGATGAACATTTTTTCATGTATCTGTTGACTGCTAGTATGTCTTCTTTTGAGAACTGTCTATTCATATCTTTTGCCCATTTTGTAATGGGGCTGTTTGTTTTTTTTCTTTTTGACACATTTGAGTTCCTTGTAGATCCTAGATGTTAGACCTTTGTCAGATATACAGTTGGCAAATATTTTTTCCCAGTCTGTGGGCTGTCTCCCTGCACTCTTGATGGTTTCTTTGGCTTTGCAGAAGCTTGTCAGTTTGATGAGGTCCCACTTGTCTATCTTATCTCATATGGCATGGGCACTTGGGGTTTTGATCAGGAATTGGTTGCCAGTTCCAATTTCCATAAGGGTGTCTCCTGCATTTTCTAAGGTTCTAATTGTTTGAGGTTTTACATTTAGGTCTCTGATCCACTTGGAGTTGATTTTTGTGTATGGAGATAGGTAGGGGTTCTGTTTCAATCTTCTGCATGTCGTCAGTTTTCCAAGCACCATTTACTGAGTAGGTTCTCCTCTCCACAGTGGTTAGTGATGGAGGCTTTGTTGAGGATGAATTGGTTGAGAAATTGAGGTTTTGCTTCTGGAATCTCAATTCTATTCCACTGGTCTATATGCCTATTATTGTACCAATACCAGGCTGTTTTGATTATTGCAGCTTTATAATAAAGTTTAAAATCTGGGAATGTGATACCTCCTGCTTTGTTTGTTTGTGTTTCTGAGGATTGTTTTGGCTATTTTGCTTATTTATGTTTTCATATGAATTCCTGTATTGTTGTTTCTAGATCTGAGAAGAATGTTGCTGGTAATTTGATGGGTATTGCTTTAAATCTGTAGATTGCCTTAGGTAGAATGGACATCTTAACAATGTTGATTCATCCAATCCATGAGCATGGAATATTTTTCCACTTGTTTGTGTCATCTTTGATTTCTTTGAGCAGTGTTTT
>CAUYQG010216298.1:0-14663 GCA_963574415.1 Tarsius wallacei | reverse complement strand
AACACAGACGGGCTCGGTGGCTCAGCCTGTAATCCCGCGCTTTGGGAGGCTGAGGTGAGTGGATTGCCTGAGACCCGCCTGGGCAACTTGGTGAGACCTCATCTCTACAATAAATTTAAAAATTAGTCGGGCGTGGTAGCGCGTGCCTGTAGTTCCAACTACTTGGAAGGCTGAGCGGAAGGATCGCCGGAGCCCAGCAGGTCGAGGCTGCGGTGGCCGGGAGCGGCCACTGCCCTCCAGTCTGGGCGACAGAGTGAGACTTCAACTCAAAAAAAAAAAAGGAAAGAAAAGGAACACACTGCTTCTACATACAATGTGAATGACTCTCAAAAAGAGTATAAACAAAAGAGCCTGTCATAAACAAGTACATACTGCCTCATTTCATGTATGTAGAGCCCAAGAAGTGACAAAAATCCAATCTCTGTTCATAGAAATCATATAGTGGTTCTTAGAGTGGGGGTCGGGGATTGACTTGATTTTCAGTAGTGAAATTTTCAGTTGTGAAATTTTCAGTTCTCTATCTTATCTTGATTAGTGGATGCCCAGGTGTACACAATTATCAAAACTCATCGAGCTGAAAATCTAACATTTGTGCATGTTAATGTGTGTTATTTATATATTGTAGGAGACCAGAATACACGACACCTCTTTGACATAAGGATTATATTGAACTGATTATTTTGAGATACTGCAGCACAAGAGAAGCTCTAAAAACAAGGTAGAAGTTATCCTTTTATACGAGAAATTTACATTTATATGGAAATCTCCATTTATAAGAGTGTCTCCTTCTGTGCACCAGGAAAAGGATGACTAAATCACAAGAAACTCTTACCAGTGGAGAAGGCACTGATTTAAATTCTGCAGAAGAAATCTTATTCTTTTTCGCCGTGCATTTCCTAGTCACCTTCCCATAACTTGCCTCCCCCACACCCTTCTCTCTTTGCTTTACGTGGCAGGGAGTCAGAAGACCTGAGTCCTGGTGCTGGCTGGGCTACACTGAGCTGTATGACTCTGGGCAAGTCATTTAACCTGGCAGAATCTTCGTTGACTCCTCTATATAATGGGGCAATTAGCAAGCAGAGGGTCTCTAAGTTCTTTTGCATTAATGGCAGTAAAAACAATGATAATGATAACAATAGTAATAATAATAAAGATGCCGTATAAGTCAAAGTTCTAGGCCACCTCTTTGAGAGGGACTTCTTTATTTTTCCCTGGGTATCTCCCATGTATTCCTTAGGTATTCATTTTAATAAACACAGGATAACTGTGTTGTTTTTCCTCTTGTTAATCTTTTTCACAGGGAGTCCCAACTGAGAACTTAGAAGGATAGAGAGAAAATTATTTTCTTCCATACAATGTCACATTAGTTGCAATAATAAAAGCCAACAAAAAAGATCCCATTTTTAAGTAGAAGACAAATTTTATACTTAAAAATGGGATCTTTTTTGCTGGTTTTTATTATTGCACTACTTTGTCTGTATGATCAAAAAGTACAGTATTATTAATTACGTCCTGGCAGTTTCTTGTTGCACATTTCTATACTGTGAGATGTTACCCAGGAGCAGGTAGATGGCACTTGGTTTCTTAGGCTAATTAATATAACATAGGCCAAGCATGACATGCAGCCCTAATGCCCCCACCATCCGCATGATTCATGGACATCGGACAAGCTCAATGGAAATGCTTGATGGGTGTTTTACATTAAACTAAGTGACCGTCAATATTTAATCATGTGACTAGTACTTTTAAATACATCACCTACAACTGTGCAGTCCTTTTGGAAATGCCCTTCTGGCTTCTTGCAGATACTGGTTGAGAGTCACTAGAAAAGGACACTAAAGCAAGAAATGTAACCCTCACTGCAAAGGTTGCTTTCCCACCATTCACTTCCAGTTTTCCACCCCCATTCCTGCCCTCAGTTTCTATTTAGGGCTCCACGTGATTCTAGAGAAGCTACCTATCCCCATCCCAGCTCTGATCCTGCCAGATCAAGGGGTGTAGCACATGACCTAAACTACATCAATCACCACGTTCCATCAACTCTAGCACTTCCTCTGGCCAGAGAGAGGGGTAGAGAACTAAACCGGCCCAATCATAATGAATCGCACACTCTCTTCATCAGGATAACTGTGTTTTAGAAGTGTGAGGCCTGGACCTACTGCAGCTACTTCTGCTCCTGTGTGTTGGACCGTGATGGAGAGACGGCAAAAAGGAGGGAGGAGAAATGAAAACTAGCCTTGCTGACACTATGATACTATGTCTGAGGTCAGTCCTCACACTCAGCTTTTTGGTTATGTGAGCCAATAAGCCTTCCATATTGCTTAGGCCAGTTTGACTAGGATTTTATATGATCTGCAGCCAATGGCATTTTAACTACTGGATGATAACCAGCATGTTAGACTCATTTGGGCACAGGCCAGAGTTTGTGAAAAGGATGGGACAGAAACAAGAGACCTGAGTCCTGGTGCTGGCTGGGTCACCCTGAGCTGTATGACCCGGAGCAAGTCGTTTAACCTGGCATAATCTTACTTGACTCCTCTGCGCGATGGGGCTGTTTACAAGTGGGGTCTCTAAGATCTTTTGCATTAATGGTGGTGAAAACAATGATAATGAAGATAATAATAGCTAATAATTTGTGCCTGATGCTGTGCTAAATTGCTTTAGATTCATGATTTCACTTGATTCCTGCATCATTCAGGACTGAATCAGGAAAGCAAAGCCATTGTATCATGGAATAAAAAACTTGGTTTAAGAAGAGCTTACACAGTCGTAGGAGAAGCTGAGAACCACAAGGCCTAAAGGAAAAGTTGGAGGATCAGAGGAAAGTCACCAAGCAGTTCTCTGGACACACTAGCACGAGTGAGAAGGCAGGGGTTTACAAGGGTGTATGGGAGGGCAGACAGGTCCTGCAGCTGCCATGGGACAGCATAGGGGAACCTGATCATGCAGTCTGCAGAAGGCTGTTGTCTAAAAGACTGGGGTGGCCTGGGGCACTGTGGGTAAGCAAGGCGGGCAGTCAGGAGGAAGAGCTGCAAGTGGGGTGGGAAACAGTGAAGACATACTGGGACCTGCCGGCCCCTCTGCCCCTCTCCCTTTCCGCATCCAGGCACAATGATCTTCAGAGACTGATGGCTGGTGCTTCTACCTTCCAAACCATGCCAAAAACATTTGGTTCTTTTGGCCAACTCAACCTCGACACAAACAGGGAAGGGGATTTGGGGAAATGTAGTTTAAGTTTAGCTAAGTTGATAATGTAGGCCAACAAATCCTCTGAAAGGAACACGATCAACATCCCCCCAAGAACAGAGGGGCTAACTACTTGCCTGAGATTATTCATCTGGCTAATACTAGAATCAGGTCTAAGAGTCAGGACTTCTTTCTTCTTCTTAGTTCCTTTCCTGTTGTAGTTGATCACTTGTTCGCCAAATTTAGCTTTGCTTCTAATACAAATGTGGGTGATCTCATTAACTGCTCTTTGTTCTTGTCACCTTCCTTCCTGGTGAGTGTTGTTATCGATGACCCTTCTCTTGCTCCTTCTACTGCAGCATCCTTAGCTGCTTGGTTTTTTAGGCTCATGGCTTCATGGACACAAGATGGCTGCCAGGCAGCACATGGGACAGGACCGCAATCAGCTGAAGAAGAGTCTTCATCTCTTGAGACTCTTTTTACTCTTTTTATTAGTTAGGAGTCCCTTTCCCAGAAGCCCCCATCCCTAAGGACTGGGCCACATTCTTATGCTAGCTGCACAGGAGGCTGGGGAAACAAGGATGCATCTAGTGTGTTTAGCCTCCATCTTGGGAGGCAACTCCACCAGCAAGAAAGAAGGAGAGGGAACACTATGGGGCAGGCATCCAACTGTGCCTGCCATACTCTCACAAGTTCCTTCTTTTTTAACCTCACCTTTCCATCATCAAGCCCAGACGATTTTGTCTACGCTTGATTAACATGACAAACAGAAGGATAGCTTTTCTAGTTGAGAATCCCTAAAACTGTCCATGTTAGCATCACTATGTAAAGGCTCTGAAAACAAATAGACCCCACAGTGCAGTGCCCTTAAAGAAAGGAGGATTAACACTAGATCAAACATACAGTATATGCCTAGCATATAAGATCAGTGTTTCTCAACCATTTTCAGAAATTTTCAGCCCTCTTCAGAACCTTTTAGACTTTTAAAAAAATTCCTCCATCTATGAAACTTCAAAACCATAGGCATTCTGTATATCTATCTGTTTGTGTGCCATATATCTAGCTGTGCTTTATTTTTAAAAATTGTGAGTTTTTTTTCACTCCTCAACTCAACTTTCTTCTCCTTCACTGCTGTATGGCCTCCACTGAGAAGGCATGATCTACATGTAACTTTGAGCTTTTTCAGATAGATATTCTTATTTTCCAACAATGTGAAGATTAATGTTTGTCCAGTCATAATAGCCAGGTGTGTCAACCAGGCCTGAGAGTTTACACAGCTACTTAAGCAGAGGTGTAGGAGAAGGGCTAAATATTTGCCTCCATTTTTGACACACCATATGCATATCCCTATTTACATCAAGACCTTGACTCATTGACTATAGTTTATTAAACCTACACATGTGGGACTTAAAGTATAGTTAGAGAAAGGGAACTGGGCAAAAGAAAGGAAATATAATTTGACTGCAGGAGAAAGCATGTTTCTTAGTCGGTACTCTTTGGCTGCAAGTACAGGAAAAAAGAATTTGAACCAGTTTAAATGACAAGAGGGGCAGAGAGAAGGAATTTTATTGATGGGATACCGTATTCACTTCCTAGGGCTGCCAGGACAAAGTACCACAAACTAAGTGACTTGAACAGCAGAAATCTGTTGTCTCACAGTTTTGGAGACTGGAAGTCTGAGATCAAGATGTTGGCAGGGTTGATTTCTTCTGAGGCCTCCCTTCCTGGCTTGCAGACAGCCGCCTTCTCACTGTGTCCTTGCATGGCCTTTCTCTGTGCACGCACCTCTCTGGTATCTCTATCAGTCATATTGGATTAGGGTCCACCCCAATGACCTCATTTTAACTTAATTACCTCTTTAAGATTCTGTCTGTAAATACAGTCACATTCTGAGTACTGGGGATTAGGACTTCAACACATGATGGGGAGGGGGACAAAGCTGAGTTCCTAACAATTACAGAGGAATCCTTAAAAGAGCAGATACAAGCCAGCCAGGGTGGCTCAAGTCTGTAATTCTAGCACTTTGGGAGGTCAAGATGGGAAGATTGCTTGAGCCCAGGAGTTGGAGACCAGCCGAGGCAACATAGCGAAACCTTATCTCTACAAAAAAATTTAAAAGTAGCCAGGCATGGTGGCCATGCCTGTAGTCCCAGCTACTCAGGAGGCTGAGGTGGAAGGATGGCGTGAGTCCAGGAGATTGAGGCTGCAGTGAGCCATGATCATGCCACTGCACTCTGGCCTGGGCAACAGAATGAGACTCCGACTTAAAAAAAAAAAAAAAGAGCAGATACCTGGGCAGCTCTAACTGGTATCAGCAAAATGGTCTGCAGGGACCATGGAGAACTGGGGAGTGGAGGACCCAACTGAAAAGGCCACACTACTCAGCTCCAGATGATTGCTGCCTTTCAGGAACCCAGGCCCAGTGTGGTCAGATCATTTGGTTCTCCAACGGAAACCCTCAATATGGGTTTTTAGTATAGTCCTCAATTTTTAAAAAAACATGCAGGCCAAATTAAACAAGTCTGCCAGCTGGATCTGTCCATTTTGTGGTTCCATCTTGAGATGCAGGGAAGGAAACTTTCCCTCTATCCACCTAGGTTAGATAGCTGGGTCTATGAAATTAACTGAAAACGGGGAGATTAACAGAGGAAAAAAAGATATACAAATTTACTAATTTTTAATATAACATGCATGAGTTCATTGCAGGAGAAAAGTGAGTACCTCAAAAAAGCTGTGAGGTTTGAGAGCTTATATACCATCTAAATAGGGGGAAAAGGAAGGGGATGTAGGTCACTTAGGGAAAATGTCATGGGTTTTTAGGACAGATGATTGGCCCTTAGAAAAATAGATGGGAGATATGCTGGACAGTGAAAAAATTTGCCTGGGGATGGTGGAAATTCCTAGTGCCCTCTCCTGTGATAAGAATCAATCTTCTTGGAAGGCTGAGGCGGAAGGATCGCTGGAGCCCAGCGGGTCGAGGCTGCGGTGGCCGGAGTGGCCACTGCACTCCAGTATGGGTAACGGAGTGAGACTCCAACTCAAAAAAAAAAGTTGTACTGATAACGTGTTGTGGCTTTTATATTTTAATTTTTTAAATTTTTTCTTGTAATTATCCTCCAGCAGTCTTACTCTTCATTTAAAAAAAAAAGCTTGCATCTCTGATCTAGATGTTACCCTTTAGCATTCATTCAGGATGCATTTATTGAGTGGTCTTTTCCATGCCAGGCCCTGTCCTAAGTGCTGTTCTTGCTGAGTGGGAGAGAGGAGACAGACACATACATCCCCCATCTTCATGGTGGGGGGAGACATCTAACTTAGGACTCCATAGCCTTTAAGTTTGGCTATTAACTCTCCACCCTAGACTCCTTTCATATCTGCACCTGTTAGAGTTCTGGGTAGTCTACATTCTTTCTGCTTAATCTTATAATTTCATAGTGGGAATATAGAGTCTTTTGTTTGTGTTATATACAAAAGATACCATGTGGGCTGGACTCTCCTACAGTTCTTAGTGGTGCCACTACCAACACAGAAAGTCTTGACCAAAGAGCTTTTTCCAAGAGAAGTAATTTCAGTATTAAGATATATTCTTCCATTTTTTTTTCCTGCTCAATAAGACCATACTGGTACTGCTTAGTTACCTGCCATTTATAAGGCCCAAATCAGATTATCCTGGGAACTATACCTTGACCCATTGAAACTTGTATCGCTCTATTGAGTCAGTTAATTATTTCCTTAGTATGAGTCTGGGTGTTTAAATATAGTGTGCTTTTCACCTCAGAGTTCTCTTTTATTCTCATGGTTTTGAGGTTAACAACCCCCCTTCATCTCCTATAATTGGGTCATATGTAATTGTTTAGTAGTTGATGAGAAACTTTATAATACAGATTTCTTGTTGGAGAGGAAGTCAAGGTGATCATCTACTCAACATCTAAACATGATTGTAACATTGTCATGTTACACAGGGTTATTTACACATTGCTTATATGTGATAAGTTTTTAAGGGTTATATGTGATGTATTTTAGTAACCCCTGGTGTTAACCCAGTTTTCCTCATAGCCTTTTCCTTTTTAATTACCTGATTTAAAACAGTTTTATCTTTTGTTTGAGAGGAAGAGTTAGCTTTCAGTGTATTTAGTAATTTGCTGCCAGTGATTGCTATAAAAGTAGATATGGAAGATTTAATACTATATTGGAATTTGCTTTACTTTGTTTGTTTCTTATTTTAGGGAGACCAACACTATCATCTGAAGTTGGAATAATCGTTTGTGATATCTCTGATCCAGCCTCACTTGATGGAATGGCTAAACAGGCAACAGTTGTCCTCAATTGCGTAGGACCAGTACGTAACCAACCCTTTTTTTGTATCAGAATAAGCAGCCCATTCATTTCTAGCAAAATCTGGTGTTTTATATTCCAGAGGAACATAAGGGCAGAGGACAAAGAAGTTGGTTGAAGGCCTTAACCCCATATGGGAAGTTTTTCCTTCTTGTGAGGAGCAAATGGATATGACAAAAGTCTCCTACGAGAGGAGTGACAGGCCCTCTATGATGTACTGGTTTGTTCATTGATTATATCTATGATTGCTAGACTTTTTTTCCCCTTTTTTACTGTATGCCCTATCAGTAAAAAAATGTTTGAGCATATATCCGTGATATTTTTTCACTTATTTATAAACTATACTATTGTGTTGCAGTGCAAATATATATGTTAAAAACATGCACAAAAATAGAGGCTAGAAAAGAACTCATTCATTCATTTAATACATATTTATTAAATGCTTAGTATGTGCAAAATGCACTATTGTAGGCACTGGGACACAATGGTGATTGAAACAGAAAATCCCTCTTGGAGCATACATTCTTGTGAGAGAGAGAAAAATAAGATGATAGTAGTAGGTAGTGATAGGTGCTTTGAAGATAAGTGAAGCAGAGAAAGGAAATAAAGATATTGGTATATTAGTGTTTTTTTTTAGATGAATGGTCAGGGAAGGTCTCTGTGAACAGCTGACTTTTGTTTTTTTTGAGTTGGGGTCTCACTCCGTTGCACAGGCTGCAGTGCAGTGGCAAGCTCAAGGCTACAGCAGCCTCAACCAGCTGGGCTTGGGTGATCCTTCCACCTCAGCCTTTCCGGTAGCTGGATCTACAGGTGTGCACTAACATATCTGGCTATTTTTTTTTTTTTTTTTTTTTTTTACTTATTGTGGTGACAAGGTCTCACCAAGTTGTCCAGGCTGGTACCTCTGGGCTCCGGCCATCCTCTTGCCTCCACCTCCCGAAGCGTTTGGATTGTAGGCGTGAGCCACCATACCCAGCTGCAACTGACATTTGAGCAGAGATCTGAATAAAGTGAGAGAGCAAACCCTATGAATATTTGAGGAGAAACTGTTCCAGGAAGAGCAGGTACAAAGGTCCTGAGACGAGAGTGTCCTTGGCAAGACTGAAGAATGTGAGAGAGGCCAGCATGGCTGGGCCTATGAGCAGGACAGAGGTAGAAGGTAGATTGAAGAGGTACCCAGGAGCTAGGTTCTGTAGAGTCTTACAGGCCATAGTCAGAATTTGGATTTTCTTCTGAGAGTGACCAAGAGACTTTGAATGATTGAAAGCAAGGACTTGATCTGATGTAAATTTGAAGTGTTTTGGCTTCTGAAAAATAGATAATAAGGGACCAGCAGTGAAATGGTCTGAGCAAGACAAGCATCAGGGTAGCAGTGGTAGAAGTGGTGAGAGGTAGTTAGGTTCAGAGTATATTTTGTAAGGAGAACATCTTTTGCTGTTGTCGTGAATATGAAAAAGAGTTATCAATGATGACTTCTGGATTTTTGGCCTGTACAACAAGCTGAATGTTGGTGACATTTATTGATCAGAAGAAGGCATCACAAGGCAAGACATTTAGAAACTAAGCATCTAAAAAATTAATAATTTTAAAATTGAGAACAAAAAGGTTTTGAATTGTTATTAAGTAAAAATCTGTTTATTTAGATTTGTATCTTAGATTCCATTAAGTTTATTTCTGTGATCAGTGTAATATATACCCTCAACCAACTTCCTTGCCTTTCTTATCCCACTGCTCTGGAAAAACCCCAACCCTAGTTATTCTAACTTTCAGCTTATTCTTCCTCTAAACATGAGTAATCCTGTGTGGCTGGAGAAAAGTGTGTGTCTAAGCTAACTGGTCACACAACAGATGTGTGACTACAGACCTCATATGGGACTCAGTGCCTTTGGCAGTTTTGCTTTATTTCCCTTGACAATTCTCTCTTCTACTTTCTGGAGCAGTTTACAGCTTCTTTTTCCTTACACTTTTAGCATCCTATCTCTTTCTCCTCTCTCTTATCTGGTTTTATTTATTTATTTATACTATAAAAATAGAAGCTGTCAGAACAGAATTTCTTCATCTTCCTACCACCAGACCTACCTACCTACCTGTCTACCTACCTGTGTTGTACCCTGTACTCTGCCTTACATCTTGTTACAAGGAAAAACTGCTCCTGTTTTTATGTGACACAGTATTCGAAGGTTTTATGTTTATAGTTACACATTTTCTTGTTATCAGATTCTTCCTCTTTACTGGATGATTTCTGTCAGCATTTAAATATGTTATTATATCTCCCGTCTTAAAAAAAAAATTTCTGCTGATTCCACATATCCCTCCAACTAGTCTATTTTTTGGTGCTCTCTTTTTTTTAGCAAAACTCCTTGAAAGAGTTCTCATTTTTCACTATCTCCACTTCCTTACCTCCTATGTATCTTAAACTATTCTTGTCAAGCTTTTATTATCCTCCCTACTCCAATGAAGCTACTATGCCAGGGTCTCATCCTATCAATCCAGTCATCAGTTCTCCATCTTTATCTTTTTTATTTTTTTGAGTTGGAATCTCATTCTCTCACCCAGGCTGGAGTGCAGTGGCACACTCACGGCCACGCCAATGCTGACCTGCTGGGCTCCGGCGATACTTCCACCACAGCCTTCCAAGTAGCTGGAACTACAGGCGCACCTACCATACCTGGCTAATTTTTTATTTATTGTAGAAACGAGGTCTCGCCAAATTGCCTAGGCTGGTCTTAAACCCATGGGCTCAGGCAATCCACTCGCCTCGGCCTCTCAAAGTGCTGGGATTATAGGCTGAGCCACCAAGCCCGGCCACTCAGTCTTCATCTTAATCAAAGCTTTCAGCATTTGATCCAGTTACTTTCTCTTTTCTTCACTTGGCTTCTATATTCTCACCTCCTAGTTTTCTTCCTGTCCACCAGGTTCATCCTAGAAGTCCTAGTCCCCTCTGTTGGATTGTTTTTTTTTTTTTGAGTGGGAGTCTCACTCTGTTGCCCAGGCTGGAGTGCAGTGGCATGCTCATGGCTACTGTAGCCTCAACCTGCTGGGCTCAGGCAATCCTTCTATCTCAGCCTTCCAAGTAGCTGGAACTACAAGTGTGTGCCACCATGCGTGGCTAATTGTTTTAATTTATTGTAGAGATGAGACAGTGCCATGTTGCACAGGCTGGTCTCGAACTCATGGGCTCAGGCAGTACTCTCGCCTCCTCCTCCCAAAGTGCTGGGATTACAGGCATAAGCCACTGTGTTGGGCCCCATTGGATCTTTTTATCCCCTCCCCTCTGAATGCCTGAGGCCTCAGAGTTCAAGCCTTAGAAACTCAGCAACCTCATTCAAGCATTATGTTGCAATATACTGAAAATGACTGAATGAAGGTGTCACTGTGGCCCCCTTTGTTTTGTGGAACTCTCCCACGCCCCCCTCAGGTTATCTGTTGCATCTTGTATTCAACACATGGCCACTTGACTTGGCTCAGGGAATGTGCTGTCAGTCCTTTTATTAGCTATTAATACAACTTTATGTTTCTCTTTGTGTTTCCTATAAAAATTAGCAGGAATGAAAGTTCTAATATTTACTTCCACACTCAGTGGGTCATTTTGTGTACCCCTTGGGAGAAGCACACCTACTTGGGTTAGAACATGGAGCAGTGAGAGCAGGATTGTAATTTTGACTTCTAATTTTAAGCTAATTGGCTTCACAGGAGAAGGATTGCTACTCTGACTCTGTTCACTTATCTCACACAAGCACAGGGTACTGAGTAAAGAAAAATCTAACGATGTAATAGAATAAGGATAAGTTAGTGAGAAGTCTCAACTCCAGATTACCCAAAGAAGTGGGCCAGGTGTGATAAAATATGGTGTAAGTAAGGAATGGGCAGACCCTGGCAAATAGGAAAATGTGTATTCTTTTCAGAAGGAACTACAAGTATTTTTAAAGCTCATTAATGTTTTACTGCAGCTTGCCAGTACTTGTAGATAAATTGACTAGCTGAAGGGTTTGCTAGCTGAGACATGAGAAGCTCCTTAGCTGAGCCTAGAGGAGTTGGGAGTTAGCCAGGCAGGCACAGAATGGAGGGAGGATGTTCCAGGTATAAGTAAACACACTAGGTATGAAGAAGCAGCATGTTCAGGAATTACAGAGAATTTAGAACTGCTGAAACACGGGAATTAAGGAGCTGTGGTTTGGTATGATGCCTAAGAACTTTGTGTGACATGCTAAGTTTAGACTTTATACTGTATGCTAAAGGGTTTTAAGAATGGATATGCTATGGGGTGGGGCAGGAGGAAAGGGCACATCAGATTTTTATTTTATTTTATTTTATTTATTTTATTTTTTATTTTTTTTTTGAGTCGGAGTCTCACTCTGTCGCCCAGACTGGAGTACAGTGGCCGCTCCTGGCCACCGCAGCCTCGACCTGCTGGGCTCCTGCGATCCTTCCGCCTCAGCCTTCCAAGTAGCTGGAACTACAGGCGTGCGCCACCACACCCGGCTAATATTTTGATTTATTGTAGAGATGAGGTCTCGCCAAGTTGCCCAGGCGGGTCTCGAACCCGCGGGCTCAGGCAATCCACTCACCTCAGCCTCCCAAGGCGCGGGATTACAGGCTGAGCCACCGAGCCTGGCTCAGATTTTTATTTTAGAATAACAGTTTGTTACTCCTTTGGAGATGGAAGTCAGTTGGCTATAGTGAAACTAGTTAGGGACTACTTGTAGTAAATTAGATAAGAGCTGAGAGGGTCTGAACTAAGATTTAGTTGGTGTAGAAGAGAGGGGACTTATTTGAGATATTTTTAGGAGATATTTTTAGGGGACTAAATTTATAAAATGTAGTGACTTTCAAGAGAGATAGAGTGAAAGACAGCTTCCAGGTTTTAACCTAAGAATTGTGTGGAGAGTAATGCCATTAATAATAGCAAAAAAAGAATAAGTCTGAGTGTCATGTACCTGATAACTGTATTAAGCTCTTTGTATTTTATTTCATCCTCACAACTACCAATGAAGTGGGTGCTGTTATTAACACTGTTCTTTTGATGAAGAGATCGAAACTTAGAGAGGTAAAGTGACTTGCCTAAAGTCACACAGTTTAAGTGCATGTGGAATCTGGATGTAAGTCTGGCCTGGCTTTAAAGCTCATGCTCTTGAACAGTGTGCTGTTCAGCCATTTGCACAGCTTTTTCTTGGGGTCTTCCCTCGATCAGTACATCAGAAAAGATGTTAGAAGTGGGACCCAGGCAAGTTGAACTAGAGGCTGCATTTAGAAGCATATGCAAGGAAGGGGAGGAGGAGAAACAGACTTAGAGAGGAAGATGATGAATTCGAGTTTTAGACTTATTGAAACAAGTGTCTTCTAGATACCTTGCATTAAGACAGGAAATACTTATAATATAGTGGAATTTTTTAAAGCGAGATAATCAAGGTAAAGAGAAAAAGGGAAAATTTAGCTAAAATAAAATAAGTTTTATGTATGAATCATGCTGCATCTCCTGTGCTCTTGTTGGTCCTGACCTTTCTAACTGAAACCACAGACAAGGAAACCTTTTCATTGAGCAGCTCTGGAGATAGAGGTGGAAGTCACCAGCATACTAGCATATGAAGTCAGGAAAGTAGGTGAGATTTTCCAGGAGAATGTTTAGAACAGTGATTCTCCATCTTTATAGTACACAAGAATCAGCCAGGCACAGTGGTTCATGCCTTACTCTAATCCCAGCACTTTGGGAGGCAGAGACAAGAGGATTGCCAGAGCACAGTGGGTCAAGACCAGCCTGGGCAGCTTGGTGAGATTTAGTCTCTGCAGTAAATAAAAAAATTAGCCAGGCATGCTGATATGCACCTGTGGTTCCAGCTACCTGAAAGGCTGAGGTAGAAGGATCGCCTGAGCATGGCAGGTCAAGGCTATGGTGCCATGAGCATGCAACTGCACTCCAGCCTGGGCAATAGAGTAAAACTCCGACTCAAAATAAAGTACACAAGAATCTCTTGTGAGACTTATTTAAAAGGCAAGATAGGCCGGGCTTGGTGGCTCAGTCTGTAATCATTGCCTGAGCCTGTGGGTTCGAGACCAGCCTAGGAAACTTGGCAAGACCTCGTCTCTACAATAAATCAAAAATTAGCTGGACTTGGTAGCACATGCCTGTAGTTCTGGCTACTTGGAAGGCTGAGGTGGACCCAGCAGGTCCAGGCTGTGGTGGCTGTGAGCAAGCCACTGCCCTCCAGCCTGGGCGACAGAATGAGACTCCAATTCAAAATAAATAAATAAATAAATAAATTAAATAAAATAAAAATAAAAGGCAAGATACTGGAGCCTACCTCAGAAAAATCTGATTCAGGGGACCTGGAGTGGGACTGAATAACCAGCGTGTGACCTAAGTGATTCTAAAACAGGTGAATTACTGACTAACTTGAGAAACTTTTGGGTAAAATAACCTAGAGACATGCCAAAGAAAGCTCCAAATGAGTTTTATTTTTTTGAGTGAGAAAGCAGGATTTATTGAGAGGACAGAGAATCTCCCACAGTGGGAGGGGACCCAAAGGGGACCCAAACCCCCAAATGAGTTTTAAAGTAGGGTATGTGCAGATCCTAAGGATTACCCAAGATGATGATCCACTGGGTGCAGAAAGAAAATAGAGCTTTGACTTTTTAAAAAATCTCAACTTAAATTATATTTTAGGTATGTTTAAAATGTATCTTACTCATTTACTAGTTCATTTAAGTGATTTATAAATACATTTATATAGCTAGTAGATGATGGAGTCAAAGTGTGAACTTGGGTCTCGTAGCCTTGAAAACCTTTGTTCCGTTATACCACATTGCCTCAGAAGTTAAATTCTTCAAAGCTATGTGGTTAGTTAATGGCAGGAGAGGAACTAGAGTTTAATACTGAAAGGAGGTACCTATAGAAACCTAGAATAAATTTAGTTTAACGTAGTCTTTTTGCCTCAGCATAACCATTTTTGCTTAGACTTTACCCCCCTAGTCGGGCTCGGTGGCTCAGCCTGTAATCCCTCACCTTGGGAGGCTGAAGTGAGTGAATTGCCTGAGCCCGCGGGTTCGAGACCTGCCTGGGCAACTTGGTGAGACCTCATTTCTACAATAAATAAAAAAAAATTAGCCAGGCGTGGTAGTGCGCGCCTGTAGTTCTAGCTACTTGG